>JADRCD010209329.1:0-42834 GCA_019843815.1 Montemys delectorum | reverse complement strand
CGATCATCAATAGGAGGAAAGGACCTCGGCCTTGTGAAGGTTTTGTGCCCCAGTGTAGGGGAATGCCAGGGCCAATAAGTGGGAGAGGGTGGGGTGGCAGGCATGGGGAGGGGGAGGCAAAAGGGGTTTGTTCTTGTTATTTTTGTTTGTTTGTTTGTTTTTTAGAGGGGAACCTGGGAAAGGAAAAATTTACATGTAAATAAAGAAAATACCTAATTAAAAAAAAAAAAAAAAAAGAAGGCAACTGACAGATGACTGTCTTCCAAGCAGCTAAGAGGAGGGTCACAAAGCTGATCCCCACAGAGACAAATTTTCTCCTATAAAGGAACACCTACTCCCAAAGATCACAACTCATAATAGTGCTGCTCCCCCTATGGAAACCATCATATTACACTTGATGGTTCCCAAAGGATTGTTCAACACATGAGTCTGTGGGAATCACAGCTAGCCCTAGCATATTGCAAAATATATTTAGTCCAAATTCAAAAGTTCCATTGGACTATAGCAGTCTCAACAATGTTAAAAGTCAAAAGTTCAAAGTCTTTTGGAGATTCACCCAGTCTCTTAAATGTAGTCCCATATAAAGTCAAAATAAAAAATGTCCATCTTGCCAAAACCAATCTACAGATTCAATGCAATCCCCATTAAAATTCCAACTCAATTCTTCATAGAGTTAGAAAGAGCAATTTCCAAATTCATCTGGAATGTCATAAAACCTAGAATAACAGAAACTATTCTCAACAATAAGAGAACTTCTGAGGGAATCACCATTCCTGGTCTCAAACTGTACTACAAAGCAATCATGATAAAAACTTCATGGAATTCGTACAGTGACCGGCAGATAGATCAATGAAAAAGAATTGAAAAACCAGAAATGAACCTACACACCTACAGTCACTTGATCTTTGACAAAGAAGCTAAAGTGTGTGTGTGTGGGGGGGGGGTTGGGAACCAGCATTTTCAACAAATGGTTATTGTTCAACTGGAGGTCTGCATGTAGAAGAATGCAAATCAATCCATTCTTATCTCCTTATACAAAGCTCAAGTCCAAGTGGATCAAGGACCTCCACATAAAACCAGATACACATAAAGCCAGAAAGTGGGGAAGAGCCTCGAATACATGGGCACAGGGGAAAAGTTCCTGAACCAAACAATGGCTTATGCTCTAAGATCAAGAATAGACAAATGGGACCTCATAAAATTACAAAGGAAAAGAACACTGTAAATAGGACAAAATGGCAACCAATAGAATGGGAAAAGAGCTTTAACAATCCTAAATCTGATAGAGGGCTGATATCCAATATATACAAAGAACTCAAGAAATTAGACTCCAGGCAATTAAATACCCCTATTAAAAATGGAGTATAGAGCTAAACAAAAAATTCTCAGCTAAAGAAATATGAATGGTCAAGAAGCACCTAAAGAAATGTTCAAAATCCTTAGTCATCAGGGAAATGCAAATCAAAACAACCCTGAGATTCCAGCTCACACCAGTCAGAATGGCTAAGGTGAAAAAGTCAGGTGACAGAAGATGTAGAGAAAGAGGAACACTACTCCATAGTTGGTGGTATTGTAAGCTGGTACAAGAACTCTGGAAATCAATCTAGCCATTTCTCAAAAAATTGGACATATTATTACCTGAGGACCCAGTTATACCACTCTTGGGCATATGCCCAAAAGATGCTCCAACATATAACAAGTACACATGCTCCACTATGTTCATAGTAGTCTTATTTTTAAAAGCCAGAAGCTGGAAAGAACCCAAATGTCCTTCAACAGAGGAATGAATAGAGAAAATGTGGTACATTTACCCAATGGAGTACTGCTTAGATATTAAAAGTAATGAATTCATGAAATTCACAGACAAGTGGATGGAACTAGAAAATATCATCCTGAGTGAGGTAACCTAATCACAAAGAACACACATGATATTCACTAACTGATAGGTGGATTTTTTTACTTTTTATTTTTTTTCTGATAGGTAGATATTAACCCAAAAGTTCAGAATACCCAAGTTATAATTCACAGACCGCATGAAGCTCAAGAAGGAAGACCAACGTGTGGATGCTTCAGTCTTTCTTAGAAGGGAACAAAATACTCACAGGAGAAATATGGAGACAAAATGTGGACCAGAGACTGAAGGAAAGGCCATCCAGAGACTGCCCTACCTGGGGATCCATCTCATATACAGTCCTCAAAAGGAGATGCTATTGTGGATGCCAAGCAGTGCTTGCTGACAGCAGCCTGGTATAGCTGTCTCCTGAGAGGCTCTGCCAGATCCTGACATGTACAAAGGTGGATGTTCCCAGCTAACCATTGAACTGATCACAGAGTCCCCAATGGAAGAGTTAGAGAAAGGACCTGAAGGGGCCTGCAACCCCATAGGAAGAACAATATCAACCAGCCAGAGTTCCCAGGGTCTAAACCACCAACCAACGGGTACAAATAGAGGGTCCCATGGCTCCTGCAGTGTATGCAGCAGAGGATGGCATTGACATGCATCAATGGGAGAAGAGGCCCTTGATCTTGTGAAGGCTGGATGCCCCAGTGTAGGGGGATGTGAGAGCAGGGAGGTGGGAGTGGGTGGGTGGGGCACACCCGAGTAGAAGCAGGAGGAAGTGGGATGGGATAGGGTGTTTTTAGGTGGAAATTCTTTGAAGGGGTAACATTTGAAATGCAAAAAAGTCCAATAAAAATGTAAAATTAAAAAATAAAAAAAAAGAGGCAGATCACATACCTCTAACACCACAGCATATACATTACTTTTCCAAAACACCATGGTGAGGAAACACTGGACCAAAGCAAAACCAAACAGCAGCTGGGAAAGCTCCAAACTCTACATCTCCATGTTTGGTCACCTTCCTTCAGCTTTGTGGACTACAACACAACTCCTTCTCTTGGGCTTGTTGCACTCCATATAATCAATCATCTTTCTTCAGCCGATATTCCATTCTCTGACATCTCTAACATCTTGAGAGTCTCCGAGGCAACTTCATAGTGAAAGATCCCCGGAGGGAGACCCTCACTCGAGTCCTGGGAGAACGCGCACCCAGAGAAACATGAGAGGCCAACTTGATGTAAACACACGAGGTAGTTTTAATATCGGAGCTCCGGGTGGACCCATATCTTACGAAGGAGACAGAGAGATCGACCCTGAGGCTCAGGGGTTAGGAGTTTTTATAGGAAGGAGGTCTAGGAGAACAAAGGAATTAGCATAGCCTATACATGATTGGCTAATTCAAATCCAGCTAGAATACATGCAGATCAGAGCATAGGGAAGTTCCTAAGGGTGGTATTGAGACAGCAGGGCATCTGGCTGGCCTCCAACCATTCCTCATAATTCAGTTGAGTCATCTTGCCCAAACAGGTCCCTGCTTGCCTGAACCCACCCAGACATGTCTTATCTATCTCTTTTTGGCCTGCTAGTTCCCAGAATGTTCAACAGCTTGCTTGCTCATTCCCAGGCCTATGTGGGCAAGCCTGTGCTGGATTTTCAGACTTATAATTCTTCTACCTGGCCAGCACAGGAGCTTTAGTTACTCCTTTTCATTAGCTTCTTGTTACAGTGTCTGGGATTTCTGTTACATGATCTTTTGATCTCCTCCAAAGGGCTTGCGTCACTTCTCTAGCTCTGCACTCTAGGCTCTGGTTAACTCCACTCCACCGCTGCTGCTATTTTGGAGGTGATTCTATGCTACCACTGTCTTCAATTTCTTGGAGTCTTCCACTGCAACTAGGCTTCACCCAGAGCCTTTCATAGGCTCCCTTCTTGGTGCTAAGCCCCAGCTTCTTTGCATGACATATTCATTCCTCGGCTATTAATTGCAACCAAGGCTGAACCTTCACCAATGGCTTTTCCTATCTTCCCACGGTGTCTAGCCTCAGCTGTTCTCCATGACTCCTTCTTGCCATCAAAACTGTACCACCTGGGTAATTCTTAAACATCACCAAGTCCAGCTGAAGTACAAGGTACAACTTTGGCTATCTTTGGAACGCAGCTCCCTTGTGCTCTCAGAAAACGTTTACCAGAAGATTTCACCTCAGTGATGCTGGTCTCTTCTTAAATCACCCTTAATTTCTTAGTGCCTGATAACCAGCATCAACTGTCCCAGTAACTCCTTCTTATCCTTGACTCTAAAGCCAGAGCCAGATGGCTGCGGCTACCAAGTTCTGCTGGTTACTGGGGCTAGACCATGCCACTCACCCATGTTCTATTACATTATCTCTAGTTTTCTGTTTTCCAGCTCCTTCTCTGTCTAAGCTTGGCTATCCTGGAACTTGCTTTGTAGACTGACCTTGAACTCAAAGATCTATCTGCATGGTTATCTCCTGAATGGTGTGATTAAAGGTGTGTACCACAGCCAATGCTTGGATTTAAGCTTTTTGTTGCTTGGAAGTTCTTGAGACTCTTGAGAACATATCTGCTCTTCCCAAAAAACAAACAAACAAACAAACAAAACAAAAACAAAACAAACTAACTGCCACCAACAAGAAAAAACAAATTTTATCATACTTTTAGGTATACAGATCCCAGGGCCCAAAGTAAGACTAGCTGAAAGAAGGGGAACAAAGAGAGAGTTACAAGAGTGATTTCACTTGGAGCTCTGCTTCCATGTTACATAACTACAGAAGCTGCTTCCTTCATTAATTCTTCTTACTTGGACGTTAGCCTTTATAAACACTGATGTGAAATATATATTCATTTGATGATGTCATAGATGCCCAACTGCTTTGGTTTTGAATGGATTTTAGAGCACCAGCTTATTTACCATATTCAGAATAATGAAGCAATATAGTCAATCTGAAAGAGAGGTCAAGGGTTTACTACTATTTCTCAGAGCAAATTGCTTGCCCTTTCCAAAAATCCTTTTAGAATTTCTATTCTTGAAATAGTGAAGAATAGTTTTCATGTGTTACTCAATATAGAAATTAATTCCTTCTGCCAGATTGGTCATACAATCCCATCCCTTATGAATTTGAAGCTGATTTTAAAGAGACAAACCCACTAGTGTGGCAGATTTAAAGGGAAAGAGATCCTTTAATCCCAAAGTTATACCTATTGTCCTGCAGAGAGTGGTGCAGAAAGAATCTGCTCATATCAGTAAGCTTTTATTCTTGGTGCACGCATGTTGGCTTCTGAGCAGGTGAAAGCACAGAGACCAGGACTTATTATCAATATCCCTTAGGTATGCAAATGCCACAGCACAGAGTAAGACTGGCTGAAAGAAAGGGAACAAAGAAGGAGATGCAAGAGCGACTTTGCTTAGAGCTATTTTTCATCTTTACTATGGAGATTGTCACATTATGTCTCCCTGGGAGAAACCAGGGATATCGATGAGAAAACAAATTCAGTTTCTAAATGTAAAATGCGAATTACCTAAACTTCATATTGAGTTTATTAGAATGTAGACTTAGACATAGGCAAAAAAAAAAAAAAGCCTTTTATTTTCTTAAATGTCTCTTAAAATCCTCTTCATATCTCTGTGTATAGCACATATAGATTATTGAATTAATAGTGTCTTCAATATGCAAAATCAGGTAAAATTGGCTTTTCCTTTTCTTTTTTCTTTTTTTCAAAAATAAAATACTCATGCTCTGTCAACATACAGAAATGGAAGATTTGGAATAGGTTTCAGAAATTGAAATTGCATGTTATTGCTATGCTTGTTTCAGCAAGTACACAGATATATATCAACCAAGTATTGAAGATTGAAATGGTGACATATATTTCACCATTTAGCTGAAGGAGGAAGGGAGAGCTGGTATATGGCTCATTTCAATACATGAGCAGTAAACAAGATGTGTGAACCATAATATAAGCATTGTATCTTGTGTGGCTATACTAACGATGTCTGCAAGGGATTTTGCCTTTCAACAATATTTAATGGGCTTCATCATAGATTTCAGTAGCTAAAGATCCAAATAGTACCTGGCAACTAGCAGACTTTCTTGAATAAATGTCAAGCTGATTAAATTCCAGAAAAATAAAAATATTTTACTTCTAGTATATATAACCAGTCATCCTTTCTTTTCTAAAAATGATATTTTATGGTTTGACAATAATATAGATAGGCACATGTACATCTGCAAAACAACAATATTTTAGCAAGTAAATATCATTTAACTCAACCACAATAAAACCATTATAATTTCACTTTAAAAAGTTATTTCTAAAATGTGAATAGCTCAAGAGTTCAGTGGTATTGTTGAAATTCATACACAACCCAGTTTGGTTAGATACTTGATACTTGTTTATATTAAATTTATATAGTACTACTATGTTTTTATGCATTCTACTTATGAAAACAACAATTCAAATAATGAATTTTGGTTTTTTGCTTTGCAGATGCTATTATCTAAAAAATTATATTGTATTCATATCAAGTAAAAGTCTCTGAAATACAACAAAGACTTAATACAAGTAAAGACCTATATCAAAACATGACAATATGAACTTTCTTAAAAAGTGGTGTTCATAGTTTCTTATCTTTACTTTATAGGATCAGTACTTAGAAAGAAGCTCTCTACTATTATAAGTACATAATTTACTTGATACTGAGAGTAAGACAGAAGAAGGAATACTGAAGACTCAGTATTAAAATTTCAGGTCACTGTTTTGCTGTGAGATATCTTTGTCAATAACTTCCTTTCCATTCTCGCCTTCCATTTAACAGCACATGTCCCTGGAGCTGTGAGTACTATTTTATGGTTAGGAGAGGGCCTCACTTCCATAGTCATGGTGAGGCAAGGGAAGCTGCTGTCCTAGCATAAAACCTGGAGCAAAGATGTTAGAAATTAGTGAACTTAATCTAGGGATTGCTATAAGAATAAAATTGTAAAAGTACACTGAAGTTTCCAAAGATAGGAAACAATTTAATTAAAAAAAAAAAAAAAAGCTTTGAGAAAGGATAGAATAAAAGACACAGATATACAAACTATTACATTTTAGAACTAGTTATGAGAGGAAAGAAGTTAACAAAGGAATAACGTTACAATAGTCATTACTAATCATTAGCACTATTGCTATCCTTCCATATTTGTTCTTTATTTGTGCGTTCACATATATTTACAGTTCCTGTTCATTATTTGTCTCTATTTTTAATCTTTCTATCATCTATCTTTTTATATCATCTATCTTCTAAATATAAATCATATAATTTAATTATTATTATCTATCATTTGTCTTCCCATCCATTTACTTAACTAACATCTATGTTTATCACTTATCTATAATTTTGTTATATATTGTTCTATCATCTGCTAATCTATCTATCTATCTATCTATCTATCTATCTATCTTCTACCTACTTATTTATTTATCACCTAATGATCTATCTGTGCATTTATCTAATTTATCACTTATCTATTCACCACCTATTCATCAGTTATCTACCTATTTATTTTCCATTAATCTAAATGATTTTCTTTTTAAAAGCAGTATAAACACAAATATACATTATTTCTTTTGTTGTCATGTGCACAATCTTCATATTAAATGTTTTTCAAATATGTTCTTCATTAAAGACCAATAACTTTTTGGCAGTAATATGTATTAAGTGTCACTATATAACAAGAATTGTTTGAGACATTAGAAGTATAGTAGCAAAATAAGCAGTATATGTTTTCTTTAAGTAATCCCCTAGGGAACCTATAAAAAGACTAGGATGATTAGGATGTAAGAAGTGTATTGCCTAGGGCACTAGAGCATAAGAAGTGGGGTGAGTAACACAGAGGGAAAAATGAATGTCTGCTCTGAAGACATTTTCACAGAGTAGTCGTAGATAAGTTTAAAATAGGAAATACATAGAATCATTTCCAAAAGTATCATTTTGCAGAAAAAGTTTGGATGTTCTTCCACCAGTTTCCAATGTCCATTAATTAAAGGCTAACTTTAATCTCTGTACATAGTCTTGCAGTACTTACTATTTTGTGGTTTAGAGATAAATGATGTCTTTGGATTGGAGAAGGTCCAGAGAAGAGGTGGAATTAGAATGCACATTGATCAATTTATCTGAGTAGTCTGGAGTTATAGGTTCAGCTGTAGTAAGTATTGCCAGAAAGCTTTGTGTATTAATGAGATGTAATGTAGGATAAAACAATGGTTCACCAGATCATGATTCCATCAGTAAATACCTTCTATCATATACTCTTTATAATGCAAAAATTTCTCAAGGAAATCTTCAATTGTTATGTGTAAGAAAACAAATAATAGTACATCTTATTACAACTTGTACCAAAGTCTCAATTATTGTTCATTGTATAATTCTTAAATTTTGTTTATTTATTTTTTAATTTAGCTAGCCTACTCAGTAAAATGTTGTTGGCTTTGTTAGAGTTTCCATTTGCTGTGAAAATATTCCATGATCAAGGCAACTCTTATGAAGGACAACATTTAATTAGACTGGCTTACAGGTTCAGAGGTTCAGTCCATTGTCAAAGTGGGAACAAGGCAACATCCAGGCAGACATGGGGCTGGAGGAGCCAAAAGTTCTACATCTTGATCCAAAGGCAGACAGAAAATGAGTGGCACCCATGTGCCTAGGAGGACGGTGTCCAAGCACATTCCCACAGAGACATACTTCCTCGAAAAAAGACCACACTACTCCAACAAGGCTATATTTCCTATTAGTTCCACTCCCTGGCCAAGTATATTCAAACCACCGCAATGGTCAGCCTCAGATCAATATCATGATTATGCATAGAAGCCCATAGATAGGTCTGTGGATACCCTGGGCTGTGGACTTGTTTATCACATTCAGTAATACAGAGCAGTAGCTCAGATCTATAGCATCTCTTAACCCACTCAATAAAATAATTTAGTTTGTTCTGCTGGTCTATCAGTGCAAGGTAGAATTTATCATTTAAGGGCCACTGAGATAGTTTGTATAAGTAGTCATAGACTTGTAGAACTTCAAGATATGAGACCTCATGTTTTCAAGGACAGATTCATATCTTACAATGTAGGTCAGTAGAAATGGGGATAAGAGAGTACACTATTGGCTTGTCTGTACTCTGGATACTGAGACCACAGCATCATGAATTTAGTGTCTTTCCTATGCAGTTATGTGGAGTTAACTCCCGTCTCACACATTCAATTACTTACTTAAGTGGTAATTTTAAAAATGATTTCCACTATATGTGAGGATGAATCCTTCTGAATATGGATAAATGCAGAGCATAAACCCTGTGTCCACACCCCTCCCTTCATTCATCAAGCCATGTGTATCTTTATTGATGAAGAGTTTGAAACGTTGCTCCCACAAGCAATGGTATTGTGAGGTAATGTGAGATGATAGTGTGATAAAAACATTCTGGTAGTTAACACTTAAGTAGGTTCATTAATTTCCTTTCACACATTATTTATTTGAGTATAACTTAATATATGCATGTATTTTGGTAGCATAGATCAGAAGTCAGACCATTTAGTGATTACTTTTGATGTGCATACTTTCATATCTCAAACCTGTTCTTCCTGCAATTAACATAGACTTCTCAGTATACTGCCTGCATTGTAATATAATAACCTGTTTTCTATGCAACATGGCATTTGAGTCAGCAACAGGGTAGTCTCATGCATCAACATTGCATCTGTAACCTACATGTACATTTCGAGAAAACAGCACCAAATAATCAATCCCAAAAATACATATAAGTAACAGGGTAATGATTGAATAGCCTACATGTGAAAACAACAACAATTACTGAAGAGAGGCCATAAGTCATAAATTTAAAGGAGAGTATGGAGGGCTATATGGGAGTATATGGAGGGGGAGAAAGGAAGTAATTTTATTACAATCTTAATAGTAAAATAAAAACCATCATGCTGGAAACAATCTACAGATTCAATGAAATCCCCATCGAAATCCTAACTCAATACTTCATAGAGTTAGAAAGAGCAATTCTTAAATTCATTTGGAATAACAAAAAACCCCAGGATAGTAAAAACTATTCTCAACAATAAAAGAACTTCTGGGGAATCACCATCTCTGACCTCAAGCTGTCCTACAGAGCAATTGTGATTAAAAACTGCATGGTATTGGTACGGTGACAGGCAGGTAAAGCAATGGAATAGAACTGGAGATCCAGAAATGAACCCAGACAACTATGGTCACTTGATCTTTGACAAAGGAACTAAAACCATCCAGTGGAAAAAAAACCCAGCATTTTCAACAAATGGTGCTGGTTCCACTGGCAGTTAGCATGTAGAAGAATGCAAATCATCTATTCTTATCCCCCTCTAGAAAATTGAAGTCCAAGTTGAGCAACGATATCCACATAAAACCAGATACACTGAATTTAACAGAAGACAACAGAAGTGGGAAAAAGCCTTGAACATATGGGCACAGGGGAAAATTTCTTGAACAAAAACACCAATAGCTTATGCTCTAAGATCAAGAATTGATAAGTGGGACCTCATAAAATTACAAACCTTCTGTAAGGCAAAGGACACTGTCAATAGGACAAAATGGCAAACAACAGATTGAGAAAAGATCTTTACCAATCATGCATCTGATAGAGGGCTAATATCCAATATGTTCATAGAACTCAAGAAGTTAGACTCCAGAGAACCAAATAACTCTATTAAAAATGGGGAACAGAGCTAAACAGAAAATTTTCAACGGACGAATACCGAATGGCTGAGAAGCACCTAAAAAAATGTTCAACATCCTTAGTCATCAGTGAAGTGCAAATCAAAACAACCCTGAGATGCCACCTCACACCAGTCAGAATGGCTAAAATCAAAAACTCAGATGACAGTAGATGCTGTTGAGGATGTGGATAAAGAGGAATACTCCTCCTTTACTGGTGGGACTGTAAGCTGGTACAACTCCTCTGGAAATCATTCTGGCAGTTCCTCAGAAAATTGGATATAGTACAAATTGAGGATCCAGCTACACTACTCCTGGGCTTATATCCAGAAAATTCTCCAACATGTAATAAGGACACATGCTCCACCTATGTTCATAGCAGCCTTATTTATAATAGCCAAAAACTAGAAACAACCCAGATGTCCCTCAGCAGAGGAATGGATACAGAAAATGTGGTACATTTACACAATGGAGTACTACTCAGCTATTAAAGACAATGAATTTATGAAATTCTTAGGGAAATGGATGGATATGGAGAATATCATCCTGAGTGAGGTACCCCAATAACAATAGAACACACATGGTATGTACTCAATGATAAGTGGATATTAGCCCAGAAGTTCGGAATACCCAATATTCAATTCCCAGGCCATATGAAACTCAAGAAGAAGGAAGACCAAAGTGTGGATGCTTCAGTGCTTCTTAGAAGAGTGAACAAAATACTCACAGGAGGAAATACAGAGAAAAAATGTGGAGCGGAAGTTGAAGGAAAGGCCATCCAGAGACTGCCCCACCTGGGAATCCATCCCATAAACAGTTACCAAACCTGTACACTATTGTGGATACTGGGAAGTGATGGCTGATGAGAGCCTAATATGGCTGTATACTGAAACGCTCTGTCAGAGTCTGACAAATACAGAGGCATATGCTCACAGCCAACCATTGAATGATGCAGGGTCCCTGGTAGAGGAGTTGGAGAAGGGATTGAAGGAGCTGAGGGGGTTTGCAGCCCCATGGAGGGAGCAACAGTGTCAACTGGCCAGACCCCCTCAAAGCTCCTGGTGACTGGATCACTAAACAAAAAGTACACATGGAGGGTTCTATGACTCTGGCTGCTTATGTGACAGAGGATGGCATTGTTGCACATCATTGGGAGGAGAGGACCTTGGGCCTGCCTGTGCTAGGTGCCCCAGTGTAGGGGAATGCCAGGGCAGGAAGAGAGGAATGGGTGAGTAGGTGGGAGAGCACCCTCATAGAGGCAGGGGAAGAGAGGATGTGATAGGGGGTTTCAAAAGGGGATACCTGGAAAGGGGAAAACATTTGGAATGTAAATAAAGAAAATATTCAATTAAAAATTTTTTATTAGATATTTTCTTCATTTACATGACATATGACGTTTCTTTTCCCAGTTCCATCCAAGAGAAAAAGAAAAAAACCAAAACCAAAACAACAACAACAAAAAAAACCCTGTTCCTTCCCTCTTCCCCCTGCTCACCAACCCACTCTCTCCAGCTTCTTGTCCCTGGCATTCCCCTACACTGGGGTATAGAACCTTAACAGGGCCAAGGACTTCTCCTCCTATTGATGACCAACTTGGCCATCCTCTGCTATACATATGCTGCTAGAGCCCTGAGTCCCACCATGTGTATTCTTTGGTTGGTGGTTTAGTCCCTGGGAGCTCTGAGGGTAGTAGTTGGTTCAGATTGCTGTTCGTCCTAAGGGGCTGCAAACCCTTCAGCTCCTTGGGTCCTTTCTCTAACTCCTTCATTGGGGACTCTGTACTCAGTTTATTGGATGGCTGTGAGCCTCTACTTCTGTTTTAGTTAGGTACTGTCAGAGCTTCTCAGGAGACTGCTATATCAGGCTCCTGTCAGCCAGCACTTGCTGGCATCCACAATAGTGTCTGGACTTGATGATTGAATATGGGAAGGACTCCCAGGTAGAGGAGTCTCTGGATTGTCCTTCCTTCAGTCCCTCCTCCATAGTTACAGAAATCCATCCAAGTAATTCACTATATAAAAAAACTCAAAAAAAAAAAAAAAACACAACATATGATCATCTCATTAGATGCTGAGAAAGCATTTGACAAAATCCAACATCCCTTCATGATAAAAGTCTTGGAAAGACCAGGAATTCAAGGACCATACTTGCACATAGTAAAAGCAATATAGAGCAAACCAGTAGTCAACATCAAACTAAATGGAGAGAAACTCGAAGCAATCCCACTAAAATCAGGGACTAGAAAAGGCTGCCCACTCTCTCCCTACCTATTCAATATTGTACTTGAAGTCCTAGCCAGAGCAATTAGACAACAAAAGGAGATCAAAGGGATACAAATTGGAAAGGAAGAAGTCAAATTATCACTATTCACTGATGATATGATAGTATACTTTAGTAACCCCCAAAATTCCACCAGAGAGCTCCTAAACCTGATAAACAACTTCAGCAAAGTTGCTGGATATAAAATTAACTCAAGCAAATCAGTGGCCTTCCTCTACACAAAGGATAAACAGGCTGAGAAAGAGATTAGGGAAACAACACCATTCACAATAGTCACAAATAATATTAGATACCTTGGTGTGACTTTACCTAAGCTAGTAAAAGATCTGTTTGACAAGAACTTCAAGTCTCTGAAGAAGGAAACTGAAGATCTCAGAAGATAAAAAGATCTCCCATGCTCGTGGATTGGCAGGATTAATATAGTAAAAATGGCCATGTTGCTTAAAGCAATCTACAGATTCAATGCAATCACCATCAAAAAAATTTTTAAAAAGTTAAAAAAAAAAAGAAAAAGAAAAAGAAAAAAAACAACAAAGAAACAAACAAACAAAAAAAATCAAAACCAAACCATACCAAGACTAATTTTTATTTGTTTGTTTGTTTGTTTGTTTATTCTTTGGATTTTTGTTTTATCTCTCTTCTGCAAGGCAAATCTGTGAAACCTCCCACTATGGCAAGTTGAGTGATAAATCTGATGTTTGTATTTCCTCTTGTGTGAAACACCTGTGCAATAGGTGACTGGTTGAGGACAGTAATGAATCATAACAAAAGAATTCAAATCTAGGGAAGTGAGGCATGGATTATGCACTCAGGCACTTGTAAATTCTGTAGTTACCCCTAAGTCTCTCTGAAAGTGTCAGTCTGGTATTGAACTTTCTTCACAACTTCATTGTAAACTGTCTATAATCTTTTCCCTCCGTGAATCAGTGAAATCTTTGGAGCAGGCTACTGGGGTCTGAGAATGGCAACATGCATAGCCCCTATACCTAAAGTCTGAAATTAGGAATTGTTAGCCAATATCAGTGTTTCCTTTAATCTTTAAGGAATTTCTCATATGCAAACACTGATAGTACTGAAGGGCAAAGGGTGAAGGGCTTTCCTCTCATTTCAGGAAACTAGTAAGAGTAAGTTTCAATTCCCGTCTTTGTATCCTGTTCTGTAAGTCTTCATGCTTTAAACATGGCAAGAAGAGACACACCTCAATTTGATTTCCATTCCTCGGGGTCACTTTCCATCATTGCGTAGTGTCTAGAAATCTCTAAAATCACTGTTTGGGATAACTTCTGTGGCCTGAGCTGTCATTAATGTTTCAGACAGTCATTCGAATGCAAATATTCTCTTGTCAGAGCAAACAACACCTTGGTACTTTTAAATGTCCTTTACTCTTTCTTTTGAGTTATATTAAGTTTCACACAAGTGATTTTTCTTATTTTGTGCTTAGTCATTTTTTTATTGGATATTTTATTTATTTACATTTCAAATGTTATCTCCTTTTTTGATTCTCCACCCCCCAAATTCCCTATCTCATCCCTCCTCCTCCAGCTTCTATGAGGGTAAGCCTTCACAGGACCAAGGGCATCTTCTCCCACTGATGCCCAATAAGGCCATCCCTGATACATATAAGGCTGTGGCTGTGGGGCCCTCCATGTGTACTCCTTGGTTGGTGGTTTAGCCACTCCGAGCTCTGGTTAGTTGGTATTGTTGCTCTTCCTATGGGGTTGCAGACCCCTTCAGGTCCTTCAGTCCCTTCTCTAACTCCTCCATTTGGGACCCTGTGATCAGTTCAATGGTTGACTGTGAGCATTCGCCTCTGTATATGTCAGACTCTGACAAAGCCTCTCAGGAGACAGCTGTATGAGGCTCCTGTCAGCATGCATTTCTTGGCTTCCACAATAGTGTCTGCATTTGGTGACGGTATATAGGATGGATTCCCAGGTGGGGCCTCTCCTTCTGTTTCTGTTTCATAATTTTTCTTCACATTTACTCCCAGGAGTATTTTGTTACCCCTTCTAAGAAGAACCGGAGCACCCACACTTTGGTCTTCCTTCTTGAGCTTCATGTGGTCTGTGAATTGTAACTTGGGTATTCTGAGCTTTTGGGGTAATATCCACTTATCAGTGAGTGAATACCATGTGATTATGTTAACTCACTCAGGATGATATTTTCTAGTTCCATCCATTTGCCCAAGAATTCCATTAATTCATTGTTTTTAATAGCTAAGTAGTATTCCAATGTGTAAACGTACCACATTTTCTGTATCCATTCCTCTGTTGAAGGACATCTGGTTTCTTTCCAGCTTTTGGCTATTATAAATAATATTGTTATGAACATAGTGGAACATGTGATTTTCTTTACATATTTTTTAGCTCTTCTTTTCCCCACTTCTTTTAATCATAAATTTTTAATTATTTTTAAATGTTGTGAATTTCAGGTATTCATTTTCAAGCTTTGCTTTATATGGTACTTCCAACATACTTTTTAGCAATGTTGATTAGTTTTCCTGTATTCAATCCATGGCATCCCCTTTTAAATATTCTATTTAAAAACTCACTCTTGTTTAACTATAGGTACTTTAATATTGAAACAAAATTGTAGCTTGACTTCTGTCTTCCATTTCATGGTAATTTCTGGTAAACTGAACTATGAATATATAGTTGTAGTTAATTAAAATTTGCTTTCTGGTTTTGTCTGGTGACCACAGAAAATATTAGAATGCTGTGTGCTAGTAAGAAATGATAAAGCAATTACTTTTCTGTTTAAATCATGTTTGAGTTATTCTGGCAAACATCAGAGCTCAGCCTGAGATCTAGGCTTAAATTACATGTCAGATACAGGGCCATGTTAACACTGATGATTCCTGTGGTCCATTCAGCTCAGCTCTATATTGGACTCCAGTTTTGTTGGTGTAAATTCTGCATTAACATCTCAGATAATTCTACCCTAAAATATTTCTAATCCTAATTAAATAATTTTCTTTTCCCAAATTAGTTTCTTTTCAACTTCACATTCTTTGTTCTTATCACTGAAAATGTGGTCCACTGAAGTTGAAACCAGCCTATTAAACCATCACAGATATTAAATACTAATTTTCTTTTTACTTGAAATTAATAATGATCACTTCTCAGTCTTTTGGCTAAGATCAAGTGTAAGAATGACCTAAATAACTTTCTTATTCACCATTAAAATATTTCCTAATTACTTATGTGATAATTTATACATGCATATTCTCTTATAGGTCTTAAAAATTAGAATTCAAGTAACTTTTTCAATGGGTTTACGGTCCACATAATACTGAACATAATTGTCATTCAACTCAAAATAGGATCAGTCAGTTATCATAATTGATTAATCATTAAAAGATTAAGAAGGGATGGATTAAAGATTTTGCATGAACATGCCATTATATCATAATAAACTTAATCTCTAGTTATAGAAATTATTGACATTATTCAAAATTTAGACATGTATGCACAAGCATGCGCGCACGCGGGTGCCCCCTCACACACACACAAAGTTTATACTTTTCCTAGTCTGGATTACTTTGTATCTACTTCCCCACTGCTTCAGTGCTTTTAATATATCTTGTTCATTTATATTCAATCACATCCTAATTAATGAGCCTTACTTGTTTAAAAGAATTCACCTGAACATGACTGATGAGATTCATTTGAGGTACCTAACATTTCTAGTACCTGTTATATCAAGCAGTTATATTTGCCACTCTTTTCCTTTAGATCAGATACTAACCAAACATCCTAATCCAAACAAAGTATATACTAAATATTTCTTTCCTATATTTATACCTTTTTTTATATTATACTATGACAATTAATTTGGATTATATATGTAAATTCTTTACATCATACTTTTCTTGGTATATGAAAATACTCTAATCTTTATATGATCTTCAAAGCCAATGGCTACTAGATATCCTACTTTAGCAAAAACAGTGTTGTGTTTCCATTTGACTATTACTGAGTGATGTTTAGCTTAGTGGACTGGTTTTTAAGTCACATGAAAACATGGTATTTTATTAATATCTAGTTCACAATTGTAATATCTTATAATGTATTTAATGAAAAAAAGAATATATAGTATTTGTTTTGGCTTCTTATAAGTTACCATTCGAATGAGTCATAGAGAGCATAGGCACTTCACTATATTCTCAGCTTGTGGGGGCATTCTCCAGTATGAAGGATGTGTATTCCTCAGATTGAGTAGTGCTTTCTCTAATGTGGGTAGACTTCATACAGATTACTGCCAAAATGTCTTCCTGGATTCTTCTATAAAATTCTGGCAACACTAATGTTCAATTCAATTAATCTATTTATACATTTATATGCTCACAAATAATTTTAAGTCTATAAAAATTTAATACAATTACAGAGTGTTCTATTTGCACTACAGTAAAAATAAAATGTTGAATTATATGTAAAGCAGAACAGATCAACTTGGCTGTGAAAGAAATTTTTGAGAATGAAAATATGCATACATTGAGCCAAATTTTCATTACATGTCTCAGGAGACTAAGATTAATTATTTTTAGATAAACATAAGCATAAGAGATTGTTCCTTTGGGCTAAATTGAATAAGTGAATGATCAAGTGAGTTTTTCTTAAGTTTTAAGTACTTTTCTCAAATTACAGGATTTATAGATGGAAATAAATTTAAATGACAAGGCCTCCTAGCCTTCATTATGAAAGAATCAAGTAAATTAACAGGGAACACAGCAGGGTTTTATTATCAAAGAAGAAATTAGTTCAGTGTCTTTTAAAACAGAAATTAGGAACTGTGAGTTCACGGGAAGGCAAAGTAAGAAATATGTTTGACTGTCAAATAGAAGTGTTCATTAGCTCACATCTCTCTAATATCTCTCGTAATTTTCTCTCATTTTCTGGTCCCTGTTTTATTCTCTAAGTATACTCTTTCTTTAATTTTTTTTCTTTACACTTAATGCATAGACAGAAGTATAGAAGCCATCTCATGGTAATTGTTCTTAATTATCTTGTGTTTTAAGGACCAATACGGAAGTACTTTGGATTGCATGTTTTACTGTTCTTGGGGCTTTCCTAATTCAAAACTGAATTTAATACATCTAACCTCAGAGAATCACAGTTTAGCAACATAAAAACTGTCTGCTATTGATTGTTCACTATTCTTTTGTGTGACTGATTGGCATTTGCCCCATGTTGTTGCTCTCCAGAGTTTTTGGGAAGTACCTTTCCACATGTTTCTATCCCCACGATAAAATCGGAGAGCAAATGTTAAAGTCTGGGTTTTACTAAATTCATATTGCTTTCATATCATCCTAAATCATCTGTAAATCTATTGTAAAATAGTTGAATAATGCTTTTATGATTCATTCACACAGCACTTTCTTATTGTTATATTATGGAGATTTGTGCACATAGTAGAAGTATGTATCTAGGTAGCTTATGACTGCAAGGAAGAACATCATCTTTTGTTAATGTTTGCAAGATGCCTGAGGTGGAAAATCCATATATGCCAATAAACTCTTAAAACCATTTGTGAAGCTGCCAGAATACCCAGGCCTTTAACATACACTAAGTCAAAATATCCTGTAGAAGAGTTCTGTCTGAAACATTCACAATATGGTCCAAAACTTACCAAGAAAGGACAGAAGTGAAAAAATTAAACCAACCTTCTGAGTAATATAAGTGGAGTAAAAAGTCTGGATGAAAATTCTGGATGGAAATTCTGGAACTCAAGGTTCTTCGGCATTTTAAAAAACTGAATGCTAGCATTATCTGCAGATATTTTGTAAGACAGCTCTCTTAGATATGTGATTATTTCATCTCAGCAAAACTACTATACGAAGTATGTAAGTGTGGCGAATTAGTATCCTAGGATAAAGGACAAAATTTAATATATTCTATCATTCTCTTCTTTTTTCTCTCCCTCATTATTCCCCCTTTTTCTCTCCTTCCTCTCATCTCTTCTTTTTTCTCCCCAACTATCATTTGTTTTTTCCCATTTTTCTAGTCACTTCTCTCCCCACCAAGGACTGATGCCAAATTATCATTTATTAATATTATTTTAGTTTAGGAAATGAGCTGTGGAAAAAATACAAAATAGACAAATTTATTGAATTTAAGACTAAGTATCTTAGTAGAAGTAGGAATAAGTAGATTTTATGAACTACTGAATAAATTATTCTATAATATGATGAATATAATATAAAAAGAAATGCACCATCATTGGCAATGATTGAGGAGGGAACTTTCTTATTAATAGAGTTAAGATTCACAGTTTAGTTAATTCAGAATAAAAAAAAAAGAAAGACCATTGTGAAGATGAATGGCACTATTCCTTCTGGCATTGGGAAAGCAGATACAAAGGCTTAAGCATGAAATGGAATTTTGTATGTGTAAGTAGCTAAAAGAAGTCAAGAGTATTTGTCTTAATTTAATCTGTAATCTAGCACACATTAGGTATATGATTTAGATGTAGTAAATGTAACTGAGCCAAACTTGGTTTTAATCTGAAGGTTAATTTTAACATAAAATTATGTGATCTATTTTATTCATAGTTTTTAATGAAGGATCAATTTTAAATTAATATTTTCTATTATAATGTCAGTCACTGTAGAGTTCCTAGCACAAATAATACACACTAATTACTGCATTTGGGTGGGTTAAATCAAATAATTTAAATTTAAATTTTCTGTAAACTGTTTTAATCATTTAATTCATATCTACAATATATAATATTAATAAAAATTTCAGTGTAGCTCTTTCCTGTGTTAACCTAGTGAGGAGGCATTATAATCTCTTCTATTTCATGACTCTTGAAGTGTGTCTTTGATCTGTTTTTGACTGACTCTACAAAGATGTAAAGAACTCAAAGTCAAGTGGGAAGGGATGTAGGGAACTGGGTGGGAAAGAGGACAGAGGAGGCGAAAGAGAGGAACGTGATCTGGTATTGGGTGGGTGAAAAGAACTGAAGCCCTGACGGCCAGCAGAAAGAGTGGAAACATGCAACCTCAGGAGGTAGAAGGTTGGGGGCACACTCCAGAATGCACCAGAGACCTGGAAGGTGAGAGACTCTCAGGACTCAAAGAGAGGGATCCTAAAGTGGGGAGAGGGAACTTGTAGAGCCCACTTCCAGCAGAGAGACAGGGCATCAAATGAGGGATGGGGTTGACATCTCACAGTAAAAACTCTGACCCGTAATTGTTCCTGTCTGATAGAACTGCAAGGATGGAAATGGAGTGTAGCCTGAAGAAAGAGAGGTCCAGCAACAGGTCCAAAGTGGAATCCAGCTCAAGGGGAGGCCCCAAGGCCTGACACTATTACTGAGGCTATGGAGTGCTCACAAAAAGGGACCTAACATGACTGCCCTCTGAAAGACCCAACAAGCAGCTGAAAGAGTCAGATGGAGATATTTGCACCCAATCAATGGACAGAAGCTGCTGACCCCTGTGGTTGAATTAGGGGAAACCTGAAAGAAGCTGAGGAGGAGGGCAACCCTGGAGTAGGACCAGCAATCTCAGTCTAAACCCCTGAGATCTCTCAGACATTGGACCACCAACCAGGCAGCATACATCAGCTGATATGAGGCCCTCAACACTTATATAGCAGAGGACTGCCAGGTTTGAGTTCAGTCAGTGATGATGCGCCTAACGCACAAGAGGATTGGAGGCCCCAGGATGTTTAGAGGTCTGGTAGTTTGGGGAGGTGGGGCATCCTTGTTGAGACCAGAGGCTGGAGAGGATGTACAGGATTTGGAAAAGTCAGAAGGTGGACCAAGAAGGGAATAAAAATATGAATTATAAAAAAATAAATAAAATTTAAAAAACCTCAGAGTTCATATAAAGCTACAGA
This sequence comes from Montemys delectorum, assembly GCA_019843815.1. Taxonomy (NCBI): domain Eukaryota; kingdom Metazoa; phylum Chordata; class Mammalia; order Rodentia; family Muridae; genus Montemys; species Montemys delectorum. Next base: position 22,121 of record JADRCD010209329.1, on the reverse strand, counting down.
CAAAAATGAGTCAGTAAGTAAAAACGGAAGTGAAATGTTCCAACATGATTCCTAAGCCATATATGCAGTGGTACTAGAACCATTCTAGTTAGGATTAGAGCTAGATATTCTCGTAACTGTCAAGCCATCACACTTATAAATAAAGCAATAAAAGAACTCTGCACCTGTGTTGATGAATCTAAAGACCAAATGACAGACTTTTATGATGACAGAGAATTAAAGTGCTAAAAACAAGAGCCAGACGCTCTTGTTTAGCTCTCTTCCCCATTTTAATAGGGTTTTATGTGGAAGTCCTTGATCCACTTGGACTTGAGCTTTGTACAAGGAGATAAGAATGGAACCATTTACATTCTTCTACATGCTAACTGCCAGTTGAACCAGCATGGATGGTTTTAGCTCCTTTGTCAAAGATCAAGTGACCATAAGTTTGTGGGTTCACTTCTGGGTCTTCAATTCTTTTCCATTGATCTAACTGCCTGTCACTGTACTGACACCATGCAGTTTTTTTTATCACAGTTGCTCTGTTTAAGTTGCTCAGTTTAAGGTCAGGGATGGTGATTTCCTCAGAAGTTCTTTTGTTGTTGAGAATAGTTTTTGTTATCTTGGGTTTTTTTGTTATACCAAATGAATTTGGAAATTGCTCTTTCTAACTCTATGAAGAATTGAGTTGGAATTTTGATGGGGATTGCATTGAATCTGTAGATTGCTTTCGGCCAGATGGCCATTTTTTATTATATTAATCCTACCAATCCATGAGCATGGGAGATATTTTTGTCTTCTGAGGTCTTCTTCCATAGGGGGAACAACAATATGAACCATCCAGTACCTCCAGAGCTCCCGGGGACTAAACCAAAACCAAAGAGTACACATGGAGGAACTTATGACTCCAGCAGCATGTGTAATAGAGGAGGGCCTTTTGAGACAATCAATGAGAGGAGAGGCTTTTGGTCCTGTGAAGGATCCATGCCCCAGTGTAAGGGAATATCAGGACAGGGAAGTAGGAATGTGTGAGTTAGTGAGGAGGGGGAAGAGTGATAGGATAGGGGGATACTGGAGGAGAAATGAGGAAAGAGATAAAATTTGAAGTGTTGATAAAGAAAACACCTGTTCTCCTGTAGGTTGAGGGAGGGGCAGACTGGCCAGCCCATGACAACTAATAAAAAATAAAAAAAAATTCCCGTAATATTTAAATACACATTTAAGCTAGGGTAGGAACTCATGTCAGAAATGTAGAGGCAGGAAGTAGAGCCATGGAAACTCTGCTTACTAGCTTGCTCTGGATTGTTTTATTATACACTCTAGGGCCACCTGCTAAGATATATCAACACTCACCATAATTTAGTCTTCTCACTTAAATCATTGGTCAAGAAAATTGCCTAGAGACTTGTCCAAAAGTAATCTGATAGATTTTTTTATTGGATATTTTATTTATCTAGATTTCAAATGATATCTCATTTCCCGGTTTTCCCTCTCAGGGGAAAAAACACAACAACCCTGTTCCCTTCCCTCTCCCCATGCTCACCAAACAAGCCTCTCCTGATTCCTGGCACTGGTATTCCCTTACACTGGGACATAGAGCCTTCACAGGGCAAAGGGCCTCTCCTCCCATTGATGACCAACTTGGCCATCCTCTGCTATACATATGCTGCTGGAGCCATTAGTCCCACCATGTGTACTCTTTGGCTGGTGGTTTAGTCCTTGGGAGCTCTGAGGGAACTAGTTAGTTCATATTGTTGTTCAGCCTAAGGGGCTGCAAACCCTTAAGCTCCTTGGGTCCTTTCTCTAGCTCCTTCAGTGGGGACCCTGTGCTCAGTCCAATGGATGTCTGTGAGCCTCTACTTCTGTATTAGTCAGGTACTGTCAGAGCCTCTCAGGAGACAGCTATATCAGGCTCCCGTCAGCCAGCACTTGCTGGCATCAACAGTAGTGTCTGGTTTTGGTGATTGAATATGGGAAGAATTCCCAGGTGGAGCAGTCTCTGTATTGTCCTTCTGTCAGTCTCTGCTCCAGAGTTTGCCTCTGCAACTCCTCTCATGGGTATTTTGTTCCCCCTTCTAAGAAGGATGGAAGTATCTATACCTTGGTCTTCCTTCTTCTTGAGTTTCTTGTGGTTTGTGGAAATTGTATCTTGGTTATCCTGAGCTTCTCAGCTAATATCCACTTATCAGAGAGTACATACCATGTGTGTTCTTTTGTGATTGGGTTACCTCACTCAGGATGATATTCTCCAGATCCATCCATTTCCCTAAGAATTTCAAAAATTCATTGTTTTAAACGGTAGAGTAGTATTCTACATGTAGTACAGTACAACATGGCAATTATATGGACAAATAAACTAAACTAAAACTATAAATCTTAATAAAAAATTTCAGAAGGGAATTTAATATATATGAGTGAATTACATATGCTAGAAAATAACTGGAAATATACTATAACTCATAAGTGAAATGGAAATTTATAGTTGTGACACAAAATGCAGATTCACATGATGTTTTGCTGAAGGAGACTCATGTGATGCTTTGCTTAAACAAGGCCAATGAGAGGATACATGATGTTTGGAGAGAGTATAATTAGGACTCAACAGTGACATGGGTGCTTGCATAGCTAGCTTTGCAACACTTCCTTAGTCTTGTGTTTTCACTTCATTGAGAGAGGCATGACAGAAAACTTCTGGTGTCCCAGCTGGTTCTACTCACTCACACTGACTTGTGCTGATTCAGCGGAGGCCTGGCTGTTTCTGCTGGGTTATGCCACCTCTGCTGATTTGTGTTTAGTATCCTGACACTATTGAATTGGACTGCTGAGATTGAAATCACACTAAAGAACTACTTCTAAACAGATCCACAGCCCCTTGTCCTATTTACCATCTTTTCTCCCCTGCAGTGGCCTAGAAGGAAGCTCAAAGCATTTGAGAACACTGATTAAAATAGTTTTGAAAAATATAAGCCTACACATAATACATAAGTAAGCACTATCAACTTAAAAGAAAATCTTACATATTCAATATGTATTATATATGACATTGAGTTTAAAACTAATATGGGAAAACAAAATCTTTTCAAGGTCACAGTTTGTCTGTAATAAACAGTGCTTAACAAGTTTGTTAAGATACTTACCATTGTTCCAAGCAAGGGGGGAACTTCATTAAACTAAAAGCAATTAATTTAAAAATGTTCTCACTCTAGTTAAAGAGCCTACAGGATCCATTAGCAACCGAGGTCTCAGATGTAACCAAATTCCATAATTTGTCTTTTCTCTGGTTATATGATCCACTGCTCTGGGCATTGTGAGGTCTATCATAGAGCAATCAATCAGACTGTCACCAACAATAGGGCTACAACAAGACACTGGAATACAAATATCAGAAGACGCTTTGTGAACCATATGCTTCATAATATGCTTCAATTCGTATTTTAATTGGCTGCTTGATTTTAAAAAGTCACCTAAAGATTGAAAATAGAAAAGGAATATACATCTTCTTTAAACTAACACAGTTCTATTTTTATTTAAATATATGGGCTACATGGTTTTATTTTAATAAGTCAAGAAAGTACCAAAAGAAATTATATTTATGGAATGTATCATGTTGAAGTTCCTGAAAAATCAAGATACAAACCACATATTGGAAATATTTACACAAGATTTCAAGGGGAGGTAATTTTTTGCTACATTTTGTTATATATGAGTTTGGTATACAAATTTATGTGTATAAACTTTGGTATATACAAGCTTGGTTTTTACTAATATCTTTATTTAGATATGCTATCATTCATTTTTTGGAAAATAATTTCAAATATCTTTAATTTTTAATTTTACTTATTTATTTACTGGAAATGGACATTTTTTCATACACTATATTCTGATTATGGTTCTCTCTCCCTTAACTCCTTCCTAAATCCTTACCATTTTTTCTAAAAATTTTTAAAAATTTTAATATAGTATATAGGGATTTTTCTGTAGCATGACCATCCCCTAACAAAGATAGATGGGAAGCAAGGTGCACTAAGCAGGGAAAGGAAGAACAGTCAAGGAAAGTATCAGAGAAAAACAGGTTCCTGACCATGGGCTATCTCTGACTACATTGCCTGCCTTTGAATCTCTTTCCCCTAACTGGACTACCTGGTCTAGACTCAAGTGGAAGAGAATTGTCTAGTCTTACTGATTGAAAGTTGATATACCAAGGCTGATTGATAGCCATTAGGAGTCCTTCACATTTCTGAGGAGAAGGGCAGGAGGATTTCATGAGGGAAGTGAGAGGGAGGGACTTGGAGGACAGGAAGGAGGAAATATGAAGTGAATAAATAATTAATTTAAAAAAAGAAAAATATATATGAAGTTTTTCCCATGATATCTGTTATCTCACCACAAGGAGTGCAAAAATAAAATGTGTTGCTTTGTCAATTATGCTGAAACTATTAAAGAATTACAAAACTTAAGTCATCCATAGATTGAATATTTTTAATTGAATAGGATGACAGATTATAGACATATCTTTGATATAAATTTTATATCTTTTGGAATAATAGAAGGAATAATTGTGGACCACCAAGAGGATAGGAACTCTACAGGAAGACAAACAGAGTCAAACAACTTGGACACTTTGGGTTCTCAGAGTCTGAATCACCAATCAAAGAACATACATGAGCTGTACATAGGCTTCCTCACATGTAAGTAGCAGATGTTCAGCTTGGTTTTCATGTGAGTCCCTAACAACTGGAACAGGGTCCATCTCATAAGCTGCTCCCTGTATGTGGAATATGTTCTTTTAGCTGGGCTGTCTTATCTGGCCTCAATGGAAAAGGAAGTATGCAGCCTTACAGAGACTTAAAGAGCCATGGTGGTGGTATACCTAGGGGGTGGGCACCCGCTCAGTGGAGAAGTGGGGGGTGATGGGGGAAGAAATATGGGGGGTTGTGGGTGGGAGGGGGAAGTGAGAGGGATGTAAAGTGAATAAGTAACAAAAATAAAATAAAAAAAATTAAAAACAGAACTTAAGTCATCCATGGACTGAGTAGTTTTTATTGAATAGAATGATAGAATTACATAAAAGGTGAGACCTCATTTTTATTTTAAGTTTTTAATAAGAATCAAGATCCCCCAAATTACATAGGATATGAAAGTGTCAAAGTAAATGCAGATATGCTTATTGGTATGGATAGAAACCTGAATGAAAAGAAGATCAATGATTAGCTCAAGGGGTTCACAGTAAAAAAAAAAATATGTTATTTCTATAATTTTATCCCCTTCTTCAGTGGGGTTTTCCAGTTTCCTAGAGGAGAGACCTGAAGGAGACTTCCAGTTTAAATACTCTGTCTAAATAATGTCTGCCTGTGGATCTCTCCTCCTGCTCCCATCTGCTGCTGGAGGAAGCCTCTCTGATGATAACTGGATAAGATACTAATATATGAGAAAAAATTAACATTATAGAAGTCATTTCATTGATTTTTTTGCCAGTCCTGTTTAGTTCTATCTTAGGTCACTGGGGTGTCCAGTCCCAGATTCCTGGCCAAGCAGTGATGGTAGGACAAGGACTCCTCCCATTTGTGGCATAGGCTTCATGTTAAACCAAACATTGCTTGGCCTTACCCACAAGCTCTGAGTCATCACTGCCCCAGGGCATCTTGCAGCCAGGACAGATCGGAGGTGGAGGGTTTAGTTTGCTGTCCAGGTTTCTCCTTCAAAGACTGTAGGAGTCAGAAGGGATGGAGAACACTATGAGAACATGACCTACCAAATAAACTAAGAAAGGCTCAAATGGGTTCAACAGAGACTAAAGCAACAAGATGGAACTGCCTCATTGCTCTGCACCATGTCTTTTGTGTATATCTTGTGGATATTAGCTTGATGTTTTTTGAGGGACTCCTAATAGTGTGATCAAAAGTTTCTCTAATTATTCTCCTGTTTCTTAGACTCATTCCTCTCACTGGGTTTATTTGTCCACTCTAGTTATGAGGGCTTTTTTTTTTTTTTTTTTTTTGGCTTGGTTTCACTGTATCTTGTTTTGTCTAGCTTAGCTTTCTTCTCTTGTAAGCCTTCTCTATTGTGATGAGGAAACAGAGGTGGGGGTATTTCTGAGATAGAGAGGAGGTAAGGGGAGCTGTGAAGAGTAGAAACTGTTGTCAGGTTGTATCGTATGAGAGAAGAAAATGTTTTCAATACAAATAAATGTTCTTTTTTACTTTTAGTTTTTGTAGTTTTAATTGTTATGTATATTTATGATTTTATTTTTTTGATTATAGTTTCTCATATATGTAAAACATCAGTGAGTTTCCTATCTAGTAAGAAAATACATTATTAAGAAAGAATAGAAATGAGCAGGCGGTGGAGGCACACTCCTTTAATCCCAGTATTTGGGAGGCAGAGGCAGGCAGATTTCTGAGTTCAAGGCCAGCCTGGTCTACAGAGTGAGTTCCAGGTCAGCCAGGGCTATACAGAGAAACCCTGTCTCAAAAAAAAAAAAAAAACAAAAAAAAATTGAAATATGCAAGAGAATACATATGATTAATTTAAAAACCGTAAGAATTATTACAAATGAGCAAGTCAGGATTTGAAATATTGTGAGGTAAAGAGTCTTAAAGTTAAATTACTGGCACAATGATGATATAGTTTTAGGTATACAAGAAAACCTTAATTATTATCTTGAAGTATTGCTTGTTGTTCTTGTACTTATAGACTATGACATGAAAGTTTTAAGTATTGACATCCAGGCTGTAGGGTAAACGTCTGTTGACATTAGTTCACTTCTTTGAAATTCAATAACATTTTCTGTCTTTCATATTCCCTGTGACAATTAAGTAAGACATTGAAATCTTTCTATACAGATTACAGTGGAGAAAAGCACAACTGTTTGTTCTTCTAACAGGGCTCACAAGAGAATCAATAGATTGACTTAAATTGCAATTTCAGTACTCTATGACTTTGGTTATTAAGCACTGTCGTACTGTAAAAGATATGTTGAATTTTGAGAACTAGCTCCTTTCCTTTTAGCAAGTCTCTTAGGTAATGGAACAGTAGGTTCACATAAAATAACAAATGTGTTTTTAATTACTTATTTATTTTGTATATTTAATGTCAATGATAGATGATGTAACACATCAATGCTTTCTAAATTATACCTATATTTATATTACCAGAAAGTTCTACATTAATCTATTTTCAAAGATGGCTGATTATAGTTTTCTAGTCTGTTAATTCCTCTTACAGTTTAGTGATATATAGAGCAAAGATTGTTTGATGGAGAAAAGCCACAGCTGTTGGATTTTAAAGTGATGACAATGAAAAGATGAGTTGAGTTTTCTGAATATTCCTTAAATTAACTACTTCCTTTATTTTTCCTTGCCTGTTTTTCTTTCCATAAATAGTAATTGTTAAACATGAATTACACATGAAGAGTATGCTTGTCCTTTTTAACAAACACTTTCAAAATAACATTATTAAAAGCATCTGATTATGAAATATAACTTAGAATTATTAAATTGAAAGAAGAATAGAGGTCTTATGAGTTACCATAAAACTGAGATGATCATACAAATAATTTAAAAATATTCTCTGTCTTGTATTCCATGTCTTGATGTTAGTGTCTTTTAAGGGTGGGAAATGAATTGTAGCTTTCCTAGATTGATATGTTTGAACACTTGGTTTTTACTGGTGGCCCAATTTTGATGAAAACTCAAAATGAAAAGGAAGTGGATCTCTGGATAGCAGGATCTGAGGTTTAATTCTCATCCTTCTTTTTTGGAAATTGGTGTTTCTTGTTCTGCAAAAATATGAAGGAATCAGGAGTCCTATCTGGTTATTCCCACTACAATGACACTGGCTGCAGCCCTGACTTCTATTTTGATGGATTAACTCCTTAACCATAGTTAAGCAAACCCTCTTACTATTAAGTTGATTCTTGTTAGGTATTTTGTAACAGCAATGAAATTTCATAACATCAACTTATACCTACCACATTTATTCAGAGTGACAATAACATACAACAGAAACTGGAACAGAAAAGTATGGAAAACCTGCAGTTTGGCAAGGAGAGGGACTTGAATCTGATTATAGTTATAAACAAAAAATATAAGGTGCTATAAAGTAAATTAACTGTAATTATCAAAGACTGCACAACAGTTGAGAATAAACACTATGTCATCAAAATCTCCAATGCCAGGAAGGGATTACATCTTGAATCAGTGTTCCAAGAGGCACTGTGGACCACCCGCCAAATATTACAAGCTATTTCTAAGTCTATCTGTTGTTCTTCACAACCTAATGGCAAAGATCTATTGCTGCAGACAATGTTTATTACGAGCAAGGCACTGATATATAAGTAGAGGGAATTTGATTAGACCTCATTTTATTTCTATGTTCCTTAACACAATAATAAGATTAGGTTTCCCTTAAGCCCATGACCAATCTAATCATAAATTCGTGGGCATTTCATCACTCAAGTACATATTTCATTTCATGAAGTGGGTTTCAAAGGTGGGAAATGAATTGTAGCTTTCCGAGGTTGATATGTTTGAACACTTGGTTTTCTCTTGTGTCCCAATTTTGAGGAAAACTCAAGATGTAAAGGAAGTGGATCTCTGGGGAGCAGAGAGGGACTAAGGTTTACTTCTCATCCTCATTTTGGGGAAATTCGTGCTTCCTGTTGTAATAGATAGGAATTTTTTTTAATTTTACCAGTCAGAATGCAGTTATGATGAATCAATTTTTTTTCTACAGAAATGGCTCTTTTGATGATGTCTCCAGCATTACTAAATATGGAGATCATAACATGTGCCCCAGGTCCAGTAGAGCAACCCATGCTCAATAAGCCCATAAAAATCCATTATAAAATTAGAGAGAATAGAAAGGAGACTTATCAATGCACCTACATTGGGAAGATAGATAATTAGATCCCCAGCCTTGAATTTATCGGCACAAGAGAAAACTTTGTGAACAGAACACCAATACTACCAACACTAAGATCAAAAATTAATAAGCAGACCTCATAATATCTGTATTATTTGTAAGACCAGATTTCTAAAACATTTCACTCTCTTGGGTTAACTAATATACTTATTACCTGTTATAATGTTTATGTTCAACCACATTTCCTATCCCAGGACTTCAAATTCTGCTATTTTAGAATCCATATACAATGTCCTTCAGATATATAAAACTATTGCCCTCTTCTTAGTTTGCTCTGCAACTACTACTACCACGTTATTGATAACTAGTTCACTTGAAGTATCCTCTAATGTATACTTGTTTGATACCAAACTAAATAATAGCAAAGTAAAAACATCTTCAAAATGAAATTTTTATTCCTCTTTTGCCTTAGACAGTTGAACCTTAAGTAATACATATCACTGATTTTTTTTTACTGAGTTTGTGATATAATGATACTGTGGCTTTGGGAATACAAAAAAACAACATACAATGCTGTAGTGAGGTTATACTTTTGTTCATGTCTTTAGTAGACTGTAATTATAGATTTTTGTACAATAATTTTATTTATCTAAAATTTAGAAAATACCCATATTTATCAAACATTGTAAATAATTTATTAAAATTTCTAAATTTTGTGAAGAAATATATGTTGAATTATTCTTGGCACCGAAATCTTATATAACTCCATTTGTGTGATACTTAATTTTACTTGTGAAATTAATCATATTTACATTATCATTGTATCTACATTCTGTTCCTCAAGATATAGGGATTATATTTGGTGAACTGGATAAACTATATTTACCTCTAAATCCTACAAAAATCAGCCATTTTGTTGAAGTCCCTTCCAAAATAAGAGGGAACATGATTTTATTTTTTTACCCTCCTGAAGGCTTAAACTGGCATTACTATTCAACTCAATTACTTGCCTTTTATGCAAACAGGTGGACTTTGAAAGAATACAGCATTCCTCAGAGGTTAACTAGTTTGTTATTCCATTACAAATGGTTTATGAGTAGCAGTGTTATTCCTTGAGTAAATTTGATACCAAGATTGCAAATCAGAGCTATCAAATAATTTTAGAGTATCATCGAATAGTGATAAATAACAAGAAATCTTTGTATTTCTAGCATTCTACTTCTAAGGCAATTTATCATTGCAGCATCATGCTATACTTTAATTAGATGAGATATGGGTTTTCTTGCCCACTGTCAAGCCATTATTCTAACTATTTATGATTATTTGGTAAGATATTAAGTTAAATGCAAGTTTAGAAAGAATTCTGACTAAATTTCTATATATTTCTACCTCAAAAAAATCTCTTTAACCCTCTATACTGTCATAGCATTGTTCTATGCTATCATGAATAGTTACTGAGCTTTGTATTCTTTAATTCAGTCCTGCAGTGACTTGATGTACTAGTGTGAATTGGTACCCAGTGGAGTACCCACTTTTCTCGGAGGAAAAGGGAGAGGGTCAGAGTGAGGGTGTGTGTGTGTGACAGGGACACGGGGAGGAGAGGAGAAGCTGTGATCAGGATGTAAAGTGAATAAATAATAGTATTGATATAAAAAGAATTCTCTAAGAGATTAACTCTGACCTACAAAGTTACTGTAAGATTGTATGTTACCTGAACCACTACAGGTGAGGTAGAGAGTATACAGAGAGACTTTAACATCAGATGCAATGATGGGTTAGTGCTGAAAGCTAATTTAGCACTGAGGAAAGAGAGTATCAATCAGGAAAAATCTTACTGTATACTTATGTGCTGATTATTTCATGATGGACAACTTATCTTTTTGAATTATAATAAAAAGACTATGCAAAACTCTAGGGATGCAAATGTATATCATACATGTATTGTTATGATTAACTTAGATCAGTTGGCCACTGGGAATTTTTATGGGATATGTGGACCACACAGGGACATCTATGGCTGTAATATTTTGGTAATGAATGTATTTGATTTCTGATCTTGTCTATTGGATATGGCTGAGGCTAAGCTGCTAAGTGTCGGACTAAACTTCTAGTCAGAAATTTCAGTACAGCTTAATATTGGCTCCATTATGTGGTTCATAGTAACCCCTTTCTACAATGAAAAGGAGTAAGAAAGGCAAGAAAGGAATACAAAATGTTTAAGTTTAGAGCAAGTAGATTGCTGGAGAATTAAGATAGGATCCAAGACTTGTCCTAAAAGCTATCAGGACAGTTCTGATGTTAAATGGAATAAAGTAAAGACTGTCAGCTGGGCAAACCCCACAAAGCTAGCTTGCAAAAAAGTTTATTGCTTGTGAAAAAAAGAAACACCTGTGGAATTAACTTTTCATAAAAAAATGAAAAAAAAAAGAAGAAAGAAAATCTTAATGTAAATGTGATTCAGTGTTTTCCATTTGGCTTTAGAGTCATAAAGGATATAGGACTTGAGGAAATTTCCTCCCCAATTAAGAAGAGCTGCTTCCTCGTATGAAAGTCACTCTTAGAGCTCCCAGGGACCCAACCACCAATCAAGGACTATACAGGGTGGGACTGAATGTTCTGGCAGCATGTATATAGTAGAGGACTGAAAATTCGATCATCAATAGGAGGAAAGGACTTCGGCCTTGTGAAGGTTTTGTGCCCCAGTGTAGGGGACTGCCAGGGCCAATAAGTGGGAGAGGGTGGGGTGACAGGCATGGGGAAGGGGGAGGCAAAAGGGGTTTGTTCTTGTTGTTTTTGTTTGTTTGTTTGTTTTTTGGAGGGGAACCTGGGAAAGGGAAAATTTACATGTAAATAAAGAAAATATCTAATAAAAAACAGGAAAAAATAAAATAAAATAATACATAAAAAAAGAAAGTCGCTCTTGGGTGAAAATATAATATTGAAGCCTCAAGGCCATTGAAGAACTTAAAGTGTTCAAAGTACCAGGGCCATTAGATATCGGCCAAAGAGAGCTGCAGATAGGTAGTGTAAATAGCACTAGAGAGAGAAGTATATTTGTGCTGCAAAGGAAGACTGGAGCCATGCAAGCCCTTTGACACCAGGCATGAAGTTAATGTTTGCCCTGTTGGATGGAGTTGGTACAGTTCTTTTCATTGTGTCTCTCCATATCTATCTTTGGGAACAGTAAGGCCAATATATACTTTAGAAGTATGTGATTCCCCTTTTGCTTTTATTTTTACAGGAGATTAGAGTTAAGGAATTGCCCTGAGTCTCAGAAGAGATTTTGGACTTTTAAATGGTGTTGAATTGTGAAAGACTATGTAGACATTTGAAGTTGACTATCTGCATTTTCCATTTTGATGTGGCTATAATCTTTTGGTGGCCAGAGAGTGGAATGCATTACTGGAAATGTGGCTCCATAGGCTCCCATGCTTGAATACTTAATACAAGATTGATGGAACTATTTGTGAATGATTAGCAGGTGTGATCTTATTGAAGGAGGTACGTAGGTTTTAATGCATCAAAAATACTCTGAGGATTCCCAGTGTCCTACTCTCTGCCTACCACTTGCCACTGAAAATGTAAGTTCTCAACTGTTCCTAGCATCATACCTGTGTTTCCCCATCATGGACTCTAACCCACTATAATTATAAGTCCCAACCCAAACACTTTCTTTTATTAGTTGCCTTGGTGATGGTGTATTATTATATAATAGAAAAGTAGGTAAGACAATGAAACAAGCCCTACCTGGATGTAGGGATACCATTTTATAGGCTAGTCTTTGAGCTGTATATATTGAAGAAAGCTAGAAAAGCAAAGGAAGCAAGAAGGAAACATGTGTTTCCTCGTTTCACTCTGGTCTTCACTGTGATTGTGACATGGCTACCTGTAGGATGTTTTGCTTTGGCTTCCATTTAATGACAGACTGTAGCCTGAGTTATAAGCAGCAGCAACAGAAATAAAGCTAGAACGGACATTTTAACCTATAATGCATATTAAATATGATCCTATATTGGGATTTTATTTGCGAGGGGTTTATGTCAATTCGTTTCATAGAATGACTATAAATCTAGATAGTTGAAGGCAAAAACTCTGAATTGATGAAATTAGCAAACACACTTTCTCAAATTTTTGGCTAATATCTAATTACCAGTGAGTATATACCATGCATGTCCTTTTGGGTCTCTTTCAGGATCTTATTTTCTAGTTCCATTCATTTATCGGCAAAATTCATGATGTCCTCACTTTTAACAGCTGAGTAGTATTCCATTTTGTAAATAAACCACATTCTCTGTATCCATTCTTCAGTTGAGAGTTATCTGGGTTGTTTCTAGCTTCTGGTTATTACAACAAGGCTGTTATGAACATAGTGGAGTGAGTGTCCTTGTGATATGGTGCAGCATCTTTTGGGTATGTGTCCAGGAGTGGTATAGCTGGGTCTTTAGGTAGAACTATTTCCAATTTTCTGAGGAACCACCAGATTGATTTGTAGAGTGGTTCTACCAGTTTGTACTCCCACCAGCAATGGAGGAGTGTTCCTCTTTCTCTACATCCTCACCAGCATGTGCTGTCTCTTGGATTTTTTATTTTAGTCATTTTGATTGGTATAAGGTGGAATTTCAGGGTCATTTTGATTGTCATTTCCCCAATGACTAAGGGTGCTGAACATTTCATTAAGTGCTTCTTGTCCATTTGTTATTACTCAGTTGATAATTCTCTGTTTAGCTCTATATCTCATATATTAATTGGGTTATTTAGTTTTCTGGAGTCTAAATCTTGAGTTCCTTATATATTGTGGATATCAGATGTAGGGTTAGTGAAGATCTTTTCCTATTCTGTAGGTCACTGTTTTGTCTTATTGACTCTGTCCTTTACCTTACAGATGCTTTTCAGTTTAATGAGATTCTATTGATCTTAGAACCCCATGATACAACACAGATCATATGAACCTTAAAAGAAGTAAGGCCTAAGTGTGGATGCTTCAATCCTACTTAGAAGGAGGACCAAAATAATCTCCAGAGGCAGAGGGAGGGAGGAACTTGGGTGGGAGAGAAGGGGCAGAGGGGAAAAGGAGGGCAAGATGAGGTATGGGGGGGGGATAGGAGAAAAGCCCAGAAGACCAGAGGAATGAACAGAAAAATGCAGCAGTGTGGGTTGGGGAGTAGAGGCAACCTCTAGAAAGAACCAGACAACAGGATGGGAGAGGTTACCAGAAACCAATGGGGATGACTTTAGCCAAAATGCCCTAAGAGGGGAGGTCAAAACTAAAGAGACAACCTCCAGTAGATAGACCTGGCCCCGATATGAGACTTGAGGTCATCAACCCATCTTCTAAATTCTTGACCCAGAATTGTTTCTGTCTAATGGAAATACAGTCACAAAAATGGATTGGACTGAAGCAAAGGCCATCTAGAGACTGGCCCAACTTGGGAGCTTTCCCATGGGCAGGTATCCAACCCTGGCACTATTACCGATGCCATATTGTGCTTAAAAGAGGAGCCTAGCATGGCTGTCCTGTGTGGGGCTCTACCAACAACTGCCTGAGACAGATGCACATACTTACAGCTAACAATTGGACTGAGGTCATGAATCACTCTGTAAGAGTTTGAGGAAGGACCGAAGGAGTTGAAGGGATGGCAACCCTACAGGAAGAAAAATAGAATCAGCAAACTGGACCCCTCAGAGCTTCCAGAGGCTAAACCAGCAAACAAAGAGTACACTCGGGCTGCTCTGTGGCCCTGGCTACATATGTAGCAAAGAATTACTTTTTCTGGTCTCAGTGGGAAAGGATGTGCCTAATCCTGTAGAAACTTGATGTCCCAGGGTAGGGTGATACTAGAGAGGTGAGGCAGGAGTGAATGGGGGAAAGAACTCATAGAGGGAGATGGACCAGGAAAAGGGCAACGTTTGGAATGTAAATATATACCATAATTAATAATGAAGAGGAGGGGACATGGAGTGAAGATCTCATGGGGGGGGGCCAGGAAAAGAACAGGATTAGGCACATCCTTTCCCACTGAGGCCAAACAAAGCAAATCTCTGCTACATAGGTAGTAGGGGCCACAGAGCAGCCCAAATGCACTCTTTCATTGGTGGTTTAGTTTCTGGAAGCTCTAAGGGGTCCAGTTAGTTGATGCTATTGTTCTTCCTATTCAGTTTTATGCTTCATTTTAAAGAATGTATTTGTAAAGTGTAACAAGACCAGTAACTAACTTCTTTGAAAGGTCTGGTAGAAGTAATATTATGTGTTAGACATAAAATTATAGTGAAATCTGTTTTATACTATTGTGAACTAGCAAAGATTATACATTTATGTAGAAACAGTTACAGAGTGCCCTAAATAAGAGATACTAGTTAAGGTAGGCCTCACTCCTAATTTCAGAATTGTGATGCTGCTAATGTGTTTGTTCTTCGTTTTTCAGAAATTCTCTGATACTGAGTACCGTTTTTATTCCATTCAGAGACAGGTCAACAGCTGTTCTTCGGTTCACTATTATAGCAACTAGGATTTTGTCATTAAATATTTTAACTATCTGGTGAAAAATAATAATGACAAAGTCACTTTCTGTCCTCTCTGTTCAAAGGCATCACAGGCCTGATGCTGGTTTGAATAAAAAGCCTTTCTTTTTTGAATATAATATATAATACATGGGGATAGCTCATATCATTGTTATCCCCATTTATGATCGTTGAAGTGGGATTGACATATCTATCCCCAGATTTTCTGAGACTCTGCTACTACTTGGCATTACGACTTCGAAGGTTGGCCTCCACTTGGGAATCTTTCCCATGTTCAGTCACCAAACCTAGACACTATTGTGGATGCCAGCAAGTGCTGGGCCAACAGGAGCCTGATATAGCCATCTCCTGAGAGGCTCTGACAGTGTCTGACTAATACAGAAATGGAGGCTCACAGCCATCCATTGGACTGAGTACAGGGTCCCCAATGAAGGAGCTAGAGAAAGGTCCCCAGGAGCTGTAGGGGTTTGTCGCCCCTTAGGAGGAACAACAATATGAACTAACCAATACCCTCAGAGCTCCCAGGGACTAAACCACCAACCAAAGAGTACACATAGTGGGACTCAGTGCTCCAGCTGCCTATGTGCCAGAGGATGGCCTAGTTGGTCATCAATGGGATGAGAGGCCCTGGGTCCTGTGAAGGTTCTATGTCCCAGTGTTGGGGAATGCCAGGGCCAGGAATTGGGAGAGGGTAGGTTGGTGAGCATGGCCAGGGGGGAATGCACAGGGTTATTTATTTATTTATTTATTTATTTATTTATTTATTTATTTATTTCAGAGGGGAAACCTGGAAAGGAGATATCATTTGACATGTATATAAAGAAAATATCTAATAAAAAAGTAGGGAAGTAGGAAGATTGAAAAGTAAACAAAGTACAATGTAATATTTTATTACTTCTTTGTTAAATATCCAAAGCATGTGAAATACTCTAGTTTCAAGTAATAAAATATTTATTATCATGTAAAAATAAAAATATTTACCTACTACTCTAAAATTAATAAATTTAAAGTTTTCTTTGTGGTATTTTAGTGTTTTATTAGTTATCCCTTACAATAGTTATTAGCATTTTAGTATTATATAACTTACAGCATCTCTACATCACATAACTCCACAGAAGATAAAAGAGAAGTTGACTTTTGAATAACTTGAAAACCAAATATTCATGAGATTTACCGTTATTATTCTTATGTACTTAAAAATTCTCTTAGTAGCTACTTTTGTAGAAATAATTGGCTAGGTCATTCAATCTGAACATGCATTGATAATTATTGAACCTAGACAGACATATTTCAACAGAATTCAAATATCTAATTTCCATTAAAATTGAAACATAAAATCAACCTTCTATTCATAACATAATTGTACTTTGTTTTGACAAGCTCTTCATTATAATTTAAGCATCATGTTTGAATGTGCAAATAGTTTTTCCAAGTATCCCAGAATATGTTGGACCTTTTGTCAATTTGCTTATCACAAATCTATTTTTGTGTGTCTATGACAAAAATTATTTTGTAAATTTAAGAAATACTCAAATAGTTTGGCTATGTAGTCTCAATACTGAATATACAATATTATTTAAATGATTGGGATATTTTCTGTGGGTGAAATTGCTATCTGGGAATTGATTTTCTTAGATAAATTTACATGAGACAGAGAAAGAGCTGATGCCTCAGTAGATGAGTTTGAATAGAGATTTTTCATCTCCCAAATTAACACCTTACTGCATCAAAGAATCATGGATGATAGGTGGGTGTGATTTGAAGTATGCCACATTCGTTATTCATGAAACTCTTATTTTCTCATGTTATTCCCTTGAAATTCATTTATTCATTCTTTTCACTCATTTAACAAGTATATTGGAGTTGTTATATGTACATACACAAATGATGGTCATGTAAGCACAAAAAGAAATATAATAGCATATTAACTGTCATCTTAGTTTAATTCAAGTGGAAGTATATGCAGAATACTTATGCTATTCATAATTATAACGTAATAAAAATGAAGGAATAAAAAGACTTGTGGTAGCATTTATAATGAGCTCTTGTATAGTCTGTGCATTTTAAAGGATATTTTTTCTGTGTAATATTTTTAATTCTGACAGGTATATGTTGATTAAAGGTAAGCAATGTGAGAAATGACAAAGTACAGCTCATCTCAAGCAACATTGTTGAGATTTGATTAGATACTTGAAAATTACTTTGAAAGATGTGGTGGAAACATTATACACAGCTGGCATCCCGAGAGTTAAAGAACAGCACTCAGAGAATATATTTTAATATGTAAGATGTTTCCCATTCTAAGAAGGATTGAAGTGTCCACACTGTGGTCTTCCTTCTTCTTGAGTTTCATGTGGCTTGTAGTTTGTATTTTGGGTAATCCTAGATTCTGGGCTAATATCCACTTATCACTGAATGCATACCATGTGTGTTCTATTGTGATTGAGTTACCTCACTCAGGATGATGTCCACTAGATCCATCAATTTCCCTAAGAATTTCACAAATTCACTGTTTTTAAAAGGTGAACAGTACTCCACTATGTAAATGTATTACACTTTTGTATCCATTCCTCTGTTGAGGGACATCTCGGTTGTGTCCAGCTTCTGGCTATTATAAATAAGGCTATTATAAACATAGTGGAGCATGTGTCCTTATTATATGTTTGAGCATCTTCTGGGTATATGCCCAAGAATGGTATTGCTGGGTCCTCTGTTAGTACTATGTCCAGTTTTCTGAGGAACTACCAAACTGATTTCCAGAGTGGTTGTACCAGCTTGCAATCCCACCAGCAACCAGCAATGGAGGAGTGTTCCTCTTTCTCTCCAGCATCTGCTGTCACCGAGTTTTTGATCTCAGCCATTCTGACTGGTGTGAGGTGGAATCTCAGGGTTGTTTTGATTTACAATTCCCTGATGACTAAGGATGTTGAACATTTCCTTAGGTGGCATTTGGTATTCCTCAGTTGAAAATTCTGTACCCCATTTTAATACAGTTATTTTGTTCTCTGGAGTCTAAGTTCTTGTGTTCTTTGTATATATTGGATATTAGCCCTCTATCAGATATAGGATTGGTAAAGATCTTTTCCCAATCTGTTGGTTGCTGTTTTGTCCTATTGACAGTGTCCTTTGCCTTACAGAAGCTTTGCAATTTTATGAGGTCCCATTTGTCAATTCCCTATCTTAGAGGATAAGCTATTAGTGTTCTGTTCAGGAAATTTTCTTCTATGCTCATGTGCTCAGGGTTCTTCTGTACTTTCTTTTCTATTTGTTTCATAGTGTCTGGTTTTATGTGAAGGTCCATGATCCACTTGGACTTGAGCTTTGTACAAGGAGATAAGAATGGAACCATTTGCATTCTTCTACATGCTAACACCAGTTGAGCCAACATCATTTGTTGAAAATATTTGATCCTTCTTAGAAGGGGGAACAAAATAACCATGGAAGGAGTTACAGAGATGAAATGTAGAGCAGAGACTGAAGCAATGACAATCCAGAGACTGTCATACCTGGGGATTCATCCCATATACAATCATCAAACCCAGACACTATTGTGGATGCCAACAAGTGACTGTTGACAGGAGCCTGATATAGCTGTCTCCTGAGAATCTCTGCCAGTGCCTGACAAATACAGAAGTGGATGCGCATAGCCATCCATTGGACTGAGCACAGGATCTCCAATGAAGGTTAGAGAAAGGACCCAATGGTCCCAAGGAGCTGAAGGGTTTGCAGTCCCACAGGACTAACCAGTACACCTAGAGCTCTCAGGGACTAAACCACCAACCAAAGATTACACATGGTGTACTCATGGCTCCAGCTGCCTATGTGGCAGAGGATGGCCTAGTCAGTCATCAAATTGGAGGAGAGGTCCTTGGTCCTGTGAAGGCTCTATACCCCAGTGTAGGGGAATGCCAGGGCCAGGAAGCAAGAGAGGGTAGGTTGGTGGGCAAGAGGAGTAGGGAGGGAATAGGGTTTTTTTTGGAGGGGAAACAAGGAAAAGGGAGAACATTTGAAATGTAAATAAAGAAAACATCTAATAAAAATAATACTTAAGAAAATAAAAATACAAGATGGGTGATGCCATACTTATTGGCCACTTTAAAACATTCTAAACTCTAGTATTAGAAAAAGAAATTTTAGTAAGTCAAATGAAAATATGACATGCATATTACAAATTCATTTTCTTTCATTTTTCATTGCATCAATGTTCAAAATTGTGGTCTTTTTCAAATATCAGATATTCTGGACTGCTAGAATAATGTGAACAGGTATAAATAGAATTAATGACCTTATCCTGATGGAAGAATCTATTGTAATCATTATTCTGATATGTGACTTAACCACAGAATTCTAAAACTGTGGTTTTAGAGCCTTTAGACAAAACTCTTCATATTTGAAACATAACATTTATTCTAAAACATGAAGAATTTTAATTTTTTTACAGACCATTGCAATTCAAACCTTAATTAGCTGTAAATGTGTTCTTTGCACAGAGCTGTCCTTTTACTACTCTATATTTCCACAGAATATTTTAGGAAACAATTTAACTTGCCTTAAGAAGTTGGTTACTTCCTTTGAGAAAAGATGTGAAGTCCTAACACACTATATACCATTTCTCTAACTTACATGTGCCAAGTCAAGAGAATTCCAGAAATCAATCAACACATGGATAAGGATATAATATTGAATCATCACATTTATAGAAAATATATGTATCATTTGTATAGTGTCATTATAGTCATCTGGCTAAAAGATTTAAAACTCACCATGTTTATTTTACATGAAAGAGTTAAGACACATTTTCAATGCAATGCACTTACAAATCAAGTCATATGGTATTTTCTAAATACTAGCCCATATATACTTACAATTCATTTTAATGTCTATTTATGTTGATTCATATATATTCATATGATGAGAGTAGGATATCAGGAGAGGGAAAGAAATTCAAATTTGGATTATATGTGCATGTGTCTTTGTATATGGTATGGCGCAAATTTTTAGGTCATGCTGTTAATTTCCTTATGTAATATTTAATGAAACATTATATTTAAAAATAATAGGTATATAAAATGTATACATATTTATAGACATACATACACACAATGCCAACCTTGATATTCTGTTATTAGAAATAAAAATGAAGTCATCTGTAGAGAATGCAAAATAAAGACAATTAGGAAAAATATTTTAAGTAAATGGTAGAACAGCTTCTAAAGGCAAAAGAGCTTTTACGTATAAAATCATACACAGAGGTATTCTGACAGGTATTCTGATTCTGAAAAGAATCAAAAATATGAGTTGACAAATATGTCTGAAGATTTTCTGGCAGGTTCCTATTTACATGAGCTATTTCATGCATAATGAAATGGGTAAAATATTAAGTGATTTTAAGCATATTTTAAAGATATTTCTTAAATCACTTGTACCTTCTTATCATTATCCATTGAAATGCATTTATATTTTTCAAAGTATTCTATTTTATTTATTTATACATTGATAGTAAGCTATTTAAATAGATTTCTAATATTAATTTTTAAGAAACTCAAAGAATGTACTGTAAATAACCCAAAACACAACTTATAGGTCCAAAAGCATTTGATTTCACTTATTGTGACATTAATTGTTATCCATTATTATATTTCAAACTATCACTGAAAGCCAGCACAAATCACATCGGCCTAAAAAAACAGTAATATTGGCCTAACATAATGTGCATTTTAAAGATGTACAATTGAATGAGCATCAGGCTTGGCTGAAATTTTAAAGAAAAATTACCCAGCAACATATAAAGGAACATAATTTACCTTGACATAACATCATTATTTGTTAAGATAAATTAATAAACAGCACCTTTGGGTGCACCCAATCTATTCAGTTGTTGTCACTATTGATTAGAATATCTGTCTAAACTATAATAAACTGTGACTGTATTAATATATAATAGTTCTTTTTGTTTATTTAATATAAAGCAATTACCGCTAGATCATTACACCAAGCAGGACATATTATAAGTGAATCTCTTTCTTTCTTACAGTGTTCTAGTGATCAAAGCCTTTAGTCACATTTTATGGTTGCTCAAACTTGTTACTTACTCTGAGGTCTGATTAAAGTAGGCAACACACAACCTTACTTATTTATTGGTATAAGAGACATATGAATATTAATAATATACAAGCAAAATTATCACTAATGTAGCACACAGTAATGAGTCTTAGGATTCTCTTGACTGAATGCCACAACATACAATTGTAATATCCTCTTAGTAATTTAAAATGAAAGACTATGATTTTATAACTTTATTTATTAACATTTAGAGTAGTGGAAACTTTTTACTACAAATCTGTTATGGTCACATTATCACATTAATTATGATAACTATAATGTAAAATTCTGACTTTCATAATTCGTTTACTAAATAAAGACCAATAATTTTATAAAATTAACTACAATATAACACAAAGAAATTTCAAACTTTATAATATGTAACAGACTATTGAAAGATCATTAGACAATTAGATTTCATATATGATTAAGCTTTTATTAGTGTCAGTTTTACTAGTAGACTCTTTGAAGCCGGGGTGTAATGGCACAGTCAAGGCCAAAGTCATCGGATAAAGACTATTTTAAGAATTGAAAAAGGAAGGGGGTTTGGGAAAGTAATGCGTTTTGAGTCCCCTGCGCTCCCAGGGGCACCTGTAGGACTTCTGGTGGGTCCTTACCAACTGCTCTAAGTATACCAGGTCATCTGGGATTGCTCAGGA
>JADRCD010209328.1:0-10818 GCA_019843815.1 Montemys delectorum | reverse complement strand
CATTTTAACAAAATCTAGAAAATATAGAAATATACCAAGAAGAAAAAATTAAATAACCCTAAATTCTATAAATCATAAATAGCTGATTGTGATTTTGGTGTATTTATTGTGTGTCTCTTTTTTCTCTCTTCACACACATTTTTAAAAAGCAATCTTTAGTATTATATTGTTTATCCAACTTATTTTTTCATTTACAATTAGAATTTTTTATGTTAATAGATACCAGCTGAAAACAAGTATTTCACATTGAATCATCATTTATTCAAACTCTTCCTTGTTGATGAACATTTAGCCTGTTTTCATTTTTCTTATTTACATAAAAATAAACATTCTTGAATATAAATATATGCTAATAGCTCTGGCAAGTCATTTCTGTTTCTATTCTTGGCTGTTCTCCTTGGGGCTGCAGAGGTGTCAGTGTGCCTTGTGTCCTGATGGCAGCCGGATGGTTTATTTGGGGGAGGATGATTGGCAGTTACATGGCCCAATGACATTTCATCAATTAATGACTTTACTTGTTTATTCTTCAAGAAGCTTCGATGACGGCCTCTGAGCTAGGCACTGTTGGAACCTGCAAAGTGAGGATTACACCAACACTTGGAGAGATGCCTGAGCAGCACCCTTGAAACCCTTGATTGTGCTTGACTGTGACAACTGTCAACACTCACAGGGACTCTCCAACACGTATGTGTTATAACTGTTCAGCACTCACACAGTTCCTAGCAGTGTCGTCGTTTTCATAGCAAGACAACAAAAGTTCAGGGAGGTGAATTCATTTTTCTGAAGATTTCACGGCAAGTAAGAGGTTGGACTTGGGTGTGAGGTCAGCCTTTAAAGAGATGGATGTCCACTGCTGTTGTAAACTTTAACAGTTAGCAGGTTACTGCAAAGGTAATCTGGTGTCATTTTTTCCAGTGCATTAATGAGAATGTCTACTCGAAGAGAAGCATTATGGACCGCAGGCTAGCTGGATGGGTGGCAGGTGATTTGGGTGAATCAGTATTTTGTTGTTTGTTCCTTTATGGTACTAGGATTAGAACCTGGGCCTTCCATGTGCTAAGCAAGTGTTTAACCACTGGGGTATATCAATGTCCCCTGTTTATAAGTCAATTATTTGAAAGTAGGAAAGTCATCCCAAGAAACATCTAGGGAAGTCATGGAGAAGTAATATCTGATAAGAAAATGGTAGGGAAGATGTGGAGATGGGGAGAAGGTTTGACATGTGGAACTGCTTGATGAGTAATCATGAGAATGGAGTTCAAATCTTCAGCACCTGTGCAAGGTTCTGGGCATGGTTGTGTGTGCACACATCCATAATCCTCCAGTTGGTACTGGGAGGCAGAAAGAAAGGAGAGAAAAGGGAAGGATTAGATGGGATTTGCTGGGTGCCAGCCCAGTTCCATTTTCAGTGAGAGACCTGTCTCAAGAGAATAAGGCAGAGAGTGATGGATCATTAAAGTGAGTGTCCTTCTTTGTCCTCTGTGTATGTTCACGAGTGCATGCATTGTACACATACGTGCACAAACATGTACACACACATCCATACACATAATTTTTTTAGAAGGAAAAGAAGTAAAAAAGCAGTAATAATTTTCTTTGTAATAATAGGGATCTTAGTGAAGCCCTGGTTTATATTCCTAGCACACTTTTTGAAAAGCTCATTGGACACATGGACAAATGAATGAGTAGTTTGGTATCAGCCATGGTGGGAATAAACTACAGAACCTGGAGAGTGATACCAAGCAGGGCTCTTTTTTGTTTAGCACCTAGGCTGAGCGGATAACTATTTATGGGCACAGGCTTAGGCTTGTGAGAATTTGTGTGAGTCCAGAGAGAGGGAGAGCCTGAAGAGGCTACCAATGAGGAGCCTCCTCTCCTTCTCCTCTGCTGCATCTTATTGAGCTGTGCAAAATTGGGGAGGCTTTGCTGAGATAGTGGGGACTTCTAGACAGCTGGGGGTTGGGTGCTGTGGAAGAACCATGGTGGGAACTGGGGACAGGACAGAAGAAGGGTCCTATCATTGTCTGCCTGTCTCAGCTCTATTTCCAGGCCAACAACATGGATGGGAACAAACTTCACCTTATCCTGTTGATAGATAGCTGCCTGGGAAGCCCTGGTGTAGGATCAGCTGAGTATGAAGGTAAGGACTTAGATGATGCTGGGACTGGCATAAAGTTTACACATCTGTCACACATCTGGACCCCTCCCCCCCAGTACAGATGAGGAAAGCAGACCTCACAGAGTATGGAATGGGTCATCCCAAGATCATGGCCTATTTTAAATAACACATCCTTGACAAGGCTTCTTGTGTGAAGCAGCTCTCTGCATTTTTGATGTTGATGTTAGCCTAGTCTCTTAAATTCCATGTATTTTCCTCAGGTATGGACTGGGGATGTGAGGGTTAAATACTGCACATAATGAGCTTGTACATAATAAGCTCTCAATAAATACTACTGCAAGACCCTAGTTATGGACAGAAGGAGGGAGGGAGGTAAGAAGGGAGGGAGGGAGGAACGGATGGAGGGAGGGAGGAACGGATGGAGGGAGGGAGAGAAAGAGAACACAAAAAGCCAGAATACTACTAATGCACAAACATTATAACCAAGAAGCAAGTTGGGGGGAAAGGGTTTATTCATATTACACTTCCACACTGCTGTTCATCACCAAAGGAAGTCAGGACTGGAAGTCAAGAGGTCAGGAAGCAAGAGCTGATGCAGAGGCCATGGAGGGATGCTGCTTACTAGCTTGCTTCCCCTGGCTTGCTCAGCTTGTTTTCTTATAGAACCCAGGACTACTAGCCCATCATCTACAATAGGCCCTCCCACCCTTGATGACTAATTGAGAAAATGCCTTACATCTGGATTTCCTGGAGGCATTTCCTCAAGGGAGGCTCCTTTCTCTGTGATAACTCCAGCTTGTGTCAAGTTGACACACAAAACCAGCCAGTACAACTATTAAAAATGCACTAAACTGATATGCTAGTATGTCAAAACCCAGGACATACACACAGGTAAAACATTAACATTTGAAGCCTCCAGTCTGAGTACTTTCCTCAAATCCAGGTTATGCAAGTATTTTAGTGAATGATTCACCAAAGAATTAGCTATCTCATTTTATTAAAACTCCAAAGGACTCGGGGTAGGTAATCGCCAGATAATGTTAAAGAGCACACAATCCCATAGGCCTAAAGAATGTTTAACCAGGCCTGCTCCCCTGTTGGAGGCACAGATCTCATGTCTTTCTATGCTGATGGGAATGGTATCAGACTACATCTCCATGGCTGTGCTCTGTAAGAGCAGCCAAAGTCAGGTGGAGGCAGCCCTGGCCTAAGGCTGAGTCCAGTGGGGAGGAGGTCTGGATGAGCCTCTCCTTTTCTGGGACTCACTTAGAATCTTCCAGCCAGCAGGGAGTGTGTGGCCGGAGCCTGACCTGTAGGGTTTGTTTTTCCAGCTCTGCTACTTTCTTCTTGTCTGTAGGCAAGGTGCAAGGCTTCTCTGGGCCTCCTTTTCTCATTTGAAGAGAGGGGACAACATTACCTACTTCATAGGATTGCGAGGGATCAACTTGAGCAGCATATAGAGAGCAATTAGAACAGTGTCCAACTCATAACATAAACGTGAGGTCATGTTATTTTGTTATTGGTCTTTATACTTTTGACTGTAGTAAAATATATAAAATGAAATGTCCATTTTTTCCCCATTTCAACAGCACAATTCACTGACATTAAATACATTCACACTGTTGGTGGTGGCAAGCACCTTCACCCACTGATTGGTCAAGCCAGACCATATTTAAAGATTTTTATGCCCATATTTGGGGTTATTAAAAGTGTGGTACATACCAGGGTGATGTGAACTGACTTATGCACTTTCCTATAATGTAGATGACTCTCACAGTTTGAAAATTTCATATTCCGTCATTCATTTTCCTCTTAGACATTTCTGCCCTGGCTTCATGCCTCCTTGAAGTACCATAAAGCATATATTGAGTTTTAACACATGTAAGTAAAGATTGCCCATGGGGTTCATTCGGAGAGTTCCAAGGTTTTCTAAACCCTTCCCCCTCTAGCAACTAAAATGTGGTTTTTCTCTTTTTTTATGGTATTTGAGAATTTGGCAGATGCATAGAGTGTGTTCTGGTTAAGACCACTTCCCTTCCTCTCTCACTGTCTCTTTAACGTTCTGAGGTAACTGCAATGGCATGTCTGCTTTGGGAAACCAGGCTTTGGAACTGTCAGATCAAACACCTCACCCACCTGGCTGACACAACCTGGTTGACTGTAAAAGACTTGCTTCCCAAGGCCTTCAAAGATGCTATGATGCTCACAGACAAGCAGCATCACTGGAAACCTGACCTTTAGTCCCCTTCTTTGTACCATAAGGTTAGGCCATAAGAGCTAGTTTTGAGTATGAGAACCTGACTTACACAGGATTTCTGAGGCAGGTATGGTGACAGGTTATAGCTGCTGTATGGGAAGACAGCAATGGTGGTTAGAGGGGCTTGTTTTGGTTAATTATATGGCTTACCATGAACTACTGATTCCTAAAGGTTTAAATTCTGTCCCTAAGACACCAAATCTAGGGTCTCCTCATTATGGTGGCACTAGGATTCTTTCATTTAGTCAGATCAAAGATGACTCTCACTTGTCAGTCTGTCTCCTAAATGATCTCCAATTAATAGTAGAACTCACCCTTTTATTTGTGTCTTTCCTGCACAGATGGGCATTTCTTATTGTCTCGGAGGAGTTGGGAAATGATGCCCAATGGGCAGATTTTATTTACTCTTTGTTAAAAACCAAATAATGTGCTCTGTGGCATTTTTAGGAGGTGTGAAATTGGAGCCAGAACATAAAAAGAAAAGATTGAAGGAACATAAAGCTTTCAAAGTGTGGAAATCATTCACCTCCTTCAGAAATTTATCAATTGATTGGCATCACCCTGGTACATGCCCTGCTTTTAACCTTCCCTGAGAACAGGGCATACTTCATGTACACATGCTCTCACCAGGCATCTCCTGAGCCTAGGAGACTAGGCCTCGGCCTAGTGTCAAGGGAAAAGAAGATGCTCTTAATGGTCCCCACGGAGTCATATCAATCTGTGCTGAATCAGGACAAGGTTAGCTTGCTATACACCATACATTGTATCAGAGATTTTGGTAAGCAAGTATTGGTTAGCAAAACAGAAGTCTAACCATAAGAGAATACCAGCTACATAAGACACACAACAACCTCCAAGGATGAAACTCAATCTTGCTGGAGAGGACAGGACTGTGGCTCACCGAATGCTGGCAAAGATGGTACAGTGTTATGCCAGTAGAAATTTGTGACACATGAAACTAGCCAGACTACCTCCCCAGGGGTGCTAGGGTTGGCTCTCAATAGGAAGAGAGCCACAGTGGAGAGGAAGGTCTGTTGCCAAGCCCCTCTGCTGATTCACCAGGTTCCTTAGCAGGTTTCCCCAGAGTCCAGCTGCTGCAGCATCCAGCATCGAGACTTGACACTCCTCTGCATCAGCAGTTTCACCGCCGAGTGAGACATCCTTGCACTGATAGGCATGCCCAGCACATCTCTACAGCTTTCAGATTAACCTGGCCCCTTACAGGCTGATGAACTTCCATCTGAGAAAGAGTTCCCTCTACTGGCTGATAGAAGCTGGAGTCTATTGGCTCAGGATGCCTGAAGATTAAAGTGCTTTAAGAAATGAGAAGAGAAGCTATGGAAGATGAGAAAACCATAGACAGGTTTGAGCTTTTCTTATTTGCTAAAGGTTCTTGGAGTCCTCTCTTTTTACTTGGTCACTTTTACTGAGCTTCATAAAATGAAAAATGCACACACGCACACACACACACACACACACACACACACACACACACACACGTATCTGAGAAACCACTACCACCATAGAAATACAGAGCATTTTTATCACCCCAAAGCTCCCTTGACATTTTTTGCAGTCAGTCCCCACCCTTGATTTCCTATGGTGTCCAAATAACCATGGATCCCCATTCCTTAAATATGGATTAGAATCACCTATGTTAGATTTGCAAATAAATGAACACATGTATATAATCATGTCTAAATAGTGTTCTTTGAAGTTCATGCATGTTGTATATATATTAACTTTAATTATTTTACCTGGGGATTCTATTCAACTGGATGGATCTTCTGTTTGTTTGTTTTTGTTTTTTGCTTTTTGTTTATATGTCAATGATGGACACTTAGATTATTTCCAGTTTGGGACTATTTTGACAAAAGATGACTAGTTTAAATCTTTCTTAGAGGCATACATTTTCACTTATGCAGGTAAGATTCCTGGATAATATTGTAAGTATATCTCTAATAGAGTGAGGCATTTCAAGATTTTCCAATGGAGTTGTGTAAAATTCTGTTTCCTCTGTGTCCTGTCAATGCTTGACATTGTCATTCATAATTCTAGTTAGAAATTCTTAGAGCCTTAATATTAAGCTTTAATTTTTTTTAAAATCATGGTTAAAACCTATAACATAAAATATACCACAAACCCCTTTCAAAGTTGTGTGAAATACATTCACACTGTTGAATAACACAGTTAGAATATCTACTGAAACTATCCATTGAGAACTGCAGCTTTCGTTGTCCATGTGTCCTTTACACTTGGGGATGGGGAATGGAGTGGAGGTGGGAGTAGAGAGATAGCTCAGCGGTTAAGAGCACTGACTGCTCTTCCAGAGATCCTGAGTTCAATTCCCAGCAACCACATGGTGGCTTACAACCATCTATAATGGGATCTGATGCCCTCTTCTGGTATGTCTGAAGATAGCAACAGTGTACATAAAATAAATAAATAAATTTTAAGAAATTATCAGTCTGTTTGGGCCGGTCCCCTAAGCAAACCTTGGGTGCAAATTCTGCAGCCAGTTCCACAACACCCAGAGGAAGCTCCACTCCCAGGTGCTCTGACACACCCAGGATCCTAAGGATCAGAGGTGAGGAAGACACAACATCTCTCCCAACACCAGGAGTAACTGGGACCAGCAGGACCCAGGCACAAAGGAATTCTGCCAGTCTAGTAGCACGGGTTCCTTCCAGTCTGTCTGGGCTGATGCCCTGAGCAGACCTTGGGTGCAAACTCTGCAGCAGTCCTACAACACCCAGAGGAAGCTCTCCTCCCAGGTGCTCTAATAGGCCCAGGATCATAGGATCCCAGAATCACAGGATCACAGAGACAGCTTGACTCTGAGGAGTTATGACACAACCAGGATCTCAGGAAGGACAGGCTCCAGTCAGATTTAGCCAGGGCAGGTAGCACTAGAAATAACCAGATGGCACGGGGCAAGCATAAGAAAATAAACAACACAAACCAAGGTTACTTGGCATCATTAGAACCCAATTCTCCCACCATAGCAAGTCCTGGACCCACCATCACATCGGAAAAACAAGACTACGATCTAAAATCACTTCTCATGATGATGATAGAGGACTTTAAGAAGAACATAAATAACTCCCTCAAAGAGATACAGGAGAACACAGGTAAACAGCTAGAAGCCCTTAAAGAGGAAACAGAAAAATTCCTTAAAGAATTACAGGAAAACACAATCAAACAGGTGAAGGAAATGAACAAAACCATCCAGGATCTAAAAATGGAAATAGAAACAATAAAGAAATCACAAAGGGAGACAACTATGGAGATAGAAAATCTAGGAAAGAGATCAGGAGTCATAGATGGATGCATCACCAACAGAATACAAGAGATAGAAGAGAGAATCTCAGGGGCAGAAGACACCATAGAAAACATTGACACAACAGTCAAAGAAAATGCAAAAAGCAAAAAGATTGTAACCCAAAACATCCAGGAAATCTGGGACACAGTGAGAAGACCAAACCTAAGGATAATAGGTATAGAAGAGAGTGAAGACTCTCATCTTAAAGGGCCAATAAATATCTTCAACAAAGTTATAGAAGAAAATTTCCTCCCCTGTGGATTGAGAGATCTCCATAACAATCCCAGTCCGTGGCACCTAACCTAAAGAAAGAGCTGCCCATGAACATACAAGAAGCCTACAGAACTCCAAATAGACTGGACCAGAAAAGAAATTCCTCCTGTCACATAATAATCAAAACACCAAATCCACTAAACAAACAAAGAATTTTAAATCAGTAAGGGAAAAAGGTCAAGTAACCTATAAAGGCAGGCCTATCAGAATTACACCAGCCTTCTCCCCAGAGATTATGAAAGCTAGAAGATCCTGAGCAGATGTCATAAAGACCCTAAGAGAACACAAATGCTAGCCCAGTCTACTATACCCAGCAAAACTCTCAATTACCATAGATGGAGAAACCAAGATATTCCATGACAAAACCAAATTTGCACAATATCTTTCCACAAATCCAGCCCTACAAAGGATAATAGATGGAAAACACCAACATAAGGAGCAAAATTACACCTTAGAAGAAGCAAGAAAGTAACCTTTCAACAAACCCACACAAACATAATTCCACCTCTAACAACAAACTCAACAGGAAGTAACAATTACTTTTTCTTAATATCTCTTAATATAAAAATTAATATTACCAATGGAGTGCTACTCAGCTATTAAAAACAGTGAATTTATGAAATTCTTAGGGAAATCGACGGATCTGGAGAGTATCATCCTGAGTGAGGTAACCCAATCACAAAAGAACACACATGGTATGCACTTTCTGATAAGTGGTTATTAGCCCAGAAGTTTGGAATACAGGAAGAACAATCCACAAACCACAAGAAACTCAAGAAGAAGGAAGACCAAAAGGTGGACATTTCATTCCTTCTTAAAAGGGGGAGCCAAATACCCACGGAAGGAGTTGCAGAGATTAACTATGGAGCAGAGACTGAAGGAAGGACAAGCCAGCCTAATATAGCTATCTCCTGAGAGGCTCTGACAATACCTGACTAATACAGATGTAGAGGCTCACAGCCATCCATTGAAGTGAGTACATGGTCACCAAGGAAGGAATTAGAGAAAGGACCTATGGAGCTGAAGGGCCTGCAGCCCCTTAGGACGAACAACAATATGAACTAACTAGTATCCTCAGAGCTCCCAGGGACTCAATCACCAACCAAGGGCTATACCTGGTGGGACTGATTGTTCTGGCAGCATGCGTATAGTAGAGGATTGCAAATTTGATCATCAATAGAAAGAGAGGACCTCGGTCCAGTGAAGGTTCTGTGCCCCAGTGTAGGGGAATGCCAAAGCCAATAAGTGGGAGAGGGTGGGGTGGCAGGCATGGGGAGGGGGGAGGCAACAGGGGTTTGTTCTTGTTGTTTTTGTTTGTTTGTTTTTTGGAGGGGAAACTGGGAAAGGAGAAATTTACATGTAAGTAAAGAAAATACCTAATTAAAAAATTAATATTACCAATTTATCCTAATCGATTCAAATTCAAAAGTATGAGGAATTGAAAATTTGTTGGCTATCATTTGGTGGTCTCTCTAATTTGGTAATTGGAGAAATAGGTCCAATATTGTACAATCTACATACACTTTCTGCTTGTTTGTACCTGAGTGTCTTGCCGGGTACCACATAATGTTTTTGAAACCATGCTTCTCCTATCTCACACTCTCTATTAGTAGGATTGTTTATTTGATGTTTTTACACTATACTATGGTTTTCAGAACAGCTTACATATTTCAAAATTATTTATACAGCCAAAAGAAACATAAAACATATACTTGGGAGGTGGCTTATAAGAGAACAATGAAGAGTACTTTGCTTGATGTTTGTAACTATTATATCAAATTTGAAGAGAACTTTATAAGTTACTCTTTCTCTGAGATGAATGCTTTTCAAAATCATCACAGCCAATGAACCAGATTCTTACCTGCACCTAATGTCTGTGCCACCCTCCAAGCAGAGCCATTGTTCATTGAAACAGTTGGTGAATGACTTCACGGATAGACCATTTCGCATAGACCATCTTCATACACACACCATATCTTAAATGAATGTAACCTGTTCTCTGTGGGCTGAGAATGAAGACAATCACCCTAGTCAAATAGCTTTGACCATAGCAGGAAAGGCACAGCAGAACTGTCAACTCTTAGCTTAGCTACTAGGGAGGTAAATCCTTTGGTGATGTGAGGGGCATTGAAGTACAGTCTTATTACAATGAACTCCAATGTCTAAAAATTGTTCTTATTTTGGGCTTGTACAACAATAAGAACCAAGATTTTAAACTCTACTAAAACAAAACAAAGAAACAAACAAAATGACTTTATCTATTTATGTTCATTTAAAAAACTAGTAGTGATGTGCATTATTTTAAAATACACAGCTAATATGTTTGGAGTTACTTAAAATTTATATTGAGAAAAATGTATGCATTTTCAGTATTGCTGTAGACAAGCATCTACATAAGACTGTTTAATTGTTTTATATAAAACAACTTTTATACTATTCATTTTTATTGTTATAATATTTTATAAATTTTAAAGAATGTGACAAAACTTTAAAAAGTGAAAGGTACCGTGGGTATTGAAGGGGGATCTCTGGGAGGAGTTGGGGTACAAAAGGGAAAGAAGAATGTGATGTAATTCTATTTACTTAAAATATGTTTGTAAATGTTAACAAATTCAGATAAACTGAAATTATGTATCTTTTCTCATCATAATGCAATAAAACTTGA
This sequence comes from Montemys delectorum, assembly GCA_019843815.1. NCBI lineage: Eukaryota > Metazoa > Chordata > Mammalia > Rodentia > Muridae > Montemys > Montemys delectorum. Next base: position 182 of record JADRCD010209328.1, on the reverse strand, counting down.
ATCAGTTAAAAAAAGGGAAAATGCCAATACTTCAAAAAAAAAGAAATTATACTTTTCCTTTCAAGATATAGATGTGCACATAGTTACAGGAAATAGAATGGGCCTGTCTCCATCCTTCCTAATACCAGGATACCTGGATACCTGATACTTGCTAACCTACAGCAGATCACAACTGCCTGGTG
>JADRCD010209327.1:1672-25806 GCA_019843815.1 Montemys delectorum | reverse complement strand
AAGAAGAAGAAGAAGAAGAAGAAGAAGAAGAAGAAGAAGAAGAAGAAACCAACGATTATTAAAGCACAAAATAGTAAGGGAGAATTACAGAGAAAGAAACAGCACTTATTAAAGCACAAATAGTAGGGTTATATGACAAGGGATCATCAGTCTTTAGCCTTCTCCCTCCGACTCGGTATTCCACCTCGGCTCATTCCCCACTCAGAGCAGGCATCCAGACGTTCTCTTAATTGGACTTAAGATAAGCTCAATAAGAGGGAAACCATGTCTGGTGCCTCAAATCTAGCTAAATACTCAGTGCTAGTGAAGTCAGGGTTTTCACTAAACCATCATAATTTCTAACAACAATCTGTAAACATTTGTCCTCATACCCACAGATACTTATATTCTTTATCCCCTCATCCAGGAAACTTCTCTTTGCAACAGACAGAGACCCTACAGAGAACCACAGCCAAGCAAAATGCAGAGTTGTGGAGCTCATGCTAAACTGATGATATCTACAAAATATGAACACACCTAAGACAGAGGGAATAGTGCAGAAGAGGGGGCAGAAAGACTGTAAGAGCCAGAGGATAGGGAAGTTTACTGTGAGATCATGTTTCCTAGGAACCTCAGAAGCCACACCTATAAAGTCCAAACACGACTGTCCAAACGTGAGCTGAACAAGGACAACACCAACGGACAAGCCAGAATGGATAGGGGAAAAGATCACAACACCTCAACTCCACATAAATAACTGTGGGTAACTGAAGAAAGTCTTCAGCCAGAGAAGAGAGGTGGTCTTCCCCAGGGAAGAGCACACCAACTGGTTGTCCAATGCCAGATGGTCATCCCTGGAAACATACATTCATGTAGCATTATACTGACAGAGCAAGTTATATTTAGAAATATATGTCTGTACATGTACATGTATGTATGAGAAACAATTAGTGAATAAAGAGGCCATGAATTTGAAGGAGAGTGGGGAAAGGTATGGGTGAGGGTTTAGAGAGAGGGAAGGGAAGAAATTAATGTCGTAATTATATTATAATCTCAAAACCAAAACTAAAATTAGAGAATCACTGTCCTTATTGTCTGATTTACTTTTATGATTGTATATTAAGTTATGCTGATGCCCCATAGGGACTTTTTTCTACAATTGTACTTTTTTTCTAAAATATTGCTTTATTTTCACATGGGTAAAAAAAAATGTAACCTGTGCTACAAAGAAGCCCCATAAAACAGCCAAAGAAAGAGCCACCCAAAAGAGTCCCAAAAGGACTCTAGTAAACTAGAGTCAATTCGCAGAAAAACAGAGTTTTTTGGGGGGGAAGGTCAATTCAAACTAATGAAAGAACAATGTTTAGTAGTGGTTGCAGAGAATGTTGGTTAGTTCCTAGAAAACTACTTTAAATTAGCCATCCATTCTTTGTACAGAAAAAAGGTTCAAGATCTCTCCTACCGGCCATCTAAGTTTATGGATTTTCTTAGATATGTTCAAGAAAAGTTTGTCAGTAGCTGTGTTCTGAGCTTTATATTCTTGTAAACCAGATATGACTTTATTCTCTCCCAGGAGCTACGCCTCCCACTCAAAAAAGCCACACTTCAGTGCCTTCACAGCCTCTATTGCTAAATTATGTCATGTTGTTTGTGTGACGATACATTGTTTGCTATTTTATTCAGCAATGTTTTGTCTAAACAGGGCTGGAAAGGTAGCTCACTTGCTAAAAGTCTTGCTGCAGGACTACGAGGTCTGGGCTCAGATCTCTTAGCACCCATGCATGAAGCAAAAGCCAGGTGCATCAGCACCTACCTATATTGCCAGTGCTGAGGGTTGTGGACGGAGCCAGTGGGATCTCTAGGCTTGCTAGCTGACTAGTGGAGTTAATTCTGTGAAGTTTGAGTTCTGTAGGAGACCTTCCACAAAAAAAAAACTTAAGGAGGAGAAGCAATTGAGAAGAGTTTGATGGTATCAACCTCTGGCCTCAATACATACCCTCACAGATGTTCACACACACACACACACACATGCACACACATGCATGCACGCACACACACGTACATGCACATACACACATACATATACATATATACATATATATGTATATGTGTATATATATATATATATATATATATATATATATATATACTGAGTACATACAAAGAGTAAGATGAAGAGAATTGAAGAAACTCAACATTGTCTTCTGGTCTCCACCTGTGCACATGTGTATACATACACATAAATATAAATACACACCTCAGAAAACAAGTGAATCAATCTTGTAATCAAAACCCTTAAGCATCAGTAAAAATATATAACATAGGTAAACAAAAATGAAGTGTTAAAAGATGGTTTACCTAAGTATAATAAAGTCTTCCCCCATTAGTTTTACATTACCAGCATCTAGGTGCTATACAGAATGATGGGTTTCAGTGTGACGTTTGTAAATATGTGTATCATTTGTTTGTCTAAGATTCACTCCTTCTCTACTGTTCCCTCTTATTTACTCTAACCCTCTTTCTGGTCCCCCTTTTCCCTAAATATTACTCCTTCTACCTCCAAGACTAGATTTAACATAACAGATAAAACTGTGATATTTGTCTTCCAAGCTCTGTCTTATTCCGCTTAATCTGATGACCTCCACTCTCATCCATTTTCCTATACACAACATAATTCAGTTATCAATATCTGAATATAGTCCCACTGTATGTGGTAAGATTCATCATCATATGCATCCCTTATTAATAATTAGTTGACCCCATCCTAGCATTGCCCATTTTTTTTTAATTAGGTATTTTCTTTATTTACATGTACATTTTCCCTTTCCCATTTTCCCCTCCAAAACAAACAAACAAACAAACAAAAACAAGAACAAACCCCTTTTGCCTCCCCCCTCCCAATGCCTGTCACCCCACCCTCTCCCACTTATTGGCCCTGGCATTCCCCTACACTGGGCATTGCCCATTTTTGACATGTGTTGTGAATTTCAAAGTGAGAAAACCCAGAGTTGTCCGTGGCATATCCAGCAACTGGAAATCCTGATGCTGAATTATAGCAAAATATAATAATCATAGGTCTAGAAAATATTTGTGATTAAGATGATTTACTAAACAGAAAAAAATGCTTTGTTCTCATTGCACGGTTGCAAAATAATTATTCTCAATATAATGATATATTTCATTGATGTTTCTCAAGCAATTAAGAATTCTTATACTGGAAAGGCCAAATTTTAAACACTTTGTTGCAATAGGTATTTTAGGACACCACGTAGATACCTAGAAATAAGCTATTCTAAACAGATATTTAAGACAATGGCAAGGTGTATTAGTCCAATGTACAGGCCCTAGAGCCAAATGGTCAGAGTTTGCATATTGACCTCACTGGCTCCCAAGGTCCTAAAGACCTTGGTTCATTTACATGACTCCTTTTATCCTATGCTCCTGCTTCAGTGCATAGAGAGGTTCATTACAGCTGCATCGTGGGATTGCATAGTGATTAATGCAGCCATACATATAAAGCAGTTAGAACAGTGCCTGGTCCACAGGACTCACTAAGGAGTCATTAGGAACTCATTTGCCGAATCCACGTTATGAGCCTTCCAAATGTTCTGCCCTAGTTCAGTTGCTCGTGGAGGCTTTTATGTATACACACAATCTCTCAAAGCTTCCTACCATTCAAAACTGTGAATATACCATTTAGACATAAAAGAAGAAAACCCTGGGGTAGCCTGTTTTTAAAGCTTAGTATTGTGAAGAATTGTGACCTACTTACATTCAGCCTGTTGAATAGTCCAGCCTTCTGTCCACTAATCTTAGAATACAAGAACTGACACACTGAGTTGTAGCCTGGGCCTCAGTAGCTCACCAAGGTCTGTAAAAGGCTGCAGGAGTAACACAGCCATCCTCCATATGACCTATGGAGGGCATTTAGGAAGGATTTAGTGCAGCGATCTCTCTCTTGCTGATTTCCTGAACTGCCAACGAATGATTCAAGCCAAAGAATTAAAATAGTTGCGATGGTCCTTTGTCTTCATGTATCTAGACTGGGATCCCAAATGTAATATCCTGGATGGCTAAGGGACCAAACGGGCCTATCTACTCATGGTTCTGGGAGCTGAGACATTTGACAGCAAAAGGCTAACAGATGCTGCACAAGAGAGGAGCCACTTCCTGATGCATAGCCAGTGTCGTCTCTTTCCTCAGATGGGAGCATAGAGGGTCTAGGGTTTTATGAAGGTTTTATCAGTATATGTTAATTGCATTAAATAATGAGTTTCCTTGTGATATCCTTGTCTTAGTCAGGGTTTCTATTCCTGCACAAACATCATGACCACGAAGCAAGTTGGGGAAGAAAGGGTTTATTTGGCTTACTTTCACATTGCTGTTTATCACAAAGAAGTCAGGACTGAAACTCAAGCAGGTCAGGAAACAGGAGCTGATGTAGAGGCCATAGAGGGATGTTCCTTACTGGCTTGCTTTTCCTGGCTTGCTCAGCCTGCTTTCTTATAGAACTCAAGACTTCTAGCCCAGAGATGGCACCACCCACAAGGGGCCCTACCCCCTTGGTCACTAACTGAGAAAATGCCCCACAGCTGAATCTCATGGAGGCACTTCTCCAACTGAAACTCCCTTCTCTGTGATAACTGCAGCCGGTGTCAAGTTGACACACAAAACTAGCCAGTACAATCCTCATACATACTTATAATGTACTTTGATCATATATAATATATACTATATATATATTATACTCCCTTCGGTCTCTTTTATTGAATTTTTCCTCATCTCCTCCTTCTTCCCTAATATTCTCATTTTTGCTTTAATAGTTTAATGTGTTTTTTCTCTAGATTCAATATACAAGGGTCCACATATAGCACTGGTTTTTCTGGGCCTAATTTACTGCATTTAATATCATTTTTTCTAGTTCCATCCATTTACAAACAGACTTCATAATTTTATTTGTATTTACAGGTAAATAAGATCCCATGGTATATAAGGCAGAAGAGGGCATTGGGCTCTGGGACTGGAGTTATAGGTGTCTGTGAGCCACTGTGTATGTACTGGGAACCCAAGCCAGGTTCCCTGCATGAACAAGAAGTGCTCTTAACTGCTAACACATTTCTCTAATCCTGGGGCCATTCAGGTTGGTTTGGTTTTTGGGGTTTTTTGGTTTGGTTTGGTTTGGTTTGGTTTGGTTTTTTGTTTTTTGGGTTTTTTTTTTTTGTTTTGTTTTGTTTTTTTGGCTTTTGTTTGGTTGGTTGGTTTGGGTTGTTTTGTTTTATTTTTTGATAGTAGTCACTATGGAATAATAAGAAATAGCAAAGAAGTATTAATTTGCATTTCTTTTATGGCTAATTATGTTGAACACATTTTAAAAGTACTCATTTGCCATTTGTATCCTTTGAGAATTCTCTATGTCTATATACAACCACCACCCATTTTTTTATTGGGTTGCTTGATTTCTTGACACTTTGACTTTTGAGTTCCTTGTGTCTCCTAGGCATTAATTAAATGTTGTATGCACGGCTGGCAAAGATTTCTCCCACTCCGCAGGCCACTACTTTACTTACTTCCTTTACTACATATGTAAACTTGAGTTCATTTAACACCAGTCAAAATGTTAATCGTAGTAAATAATACCGAGTGGTATAAAGTCTCTATGTCATTTTCCATACTTTACTTCATATTGATTGAGGATTGGTGTTTGTACTATACAGAACTTCAGTTTAAGAGTGTGTGAAGCCCTGGGAAGATGACTTCCTTGGTAAGTGTTTGCCATCCAAACTGGAGTATCTGAGTTTGTTCCCATAACTCACATTTATTTTAAAAAGCTGGGCATGGCCAAGTATGATAGCAAAGATGTTTAATCCTAACATTCAAGATGCAGAGGCAGGCAGATATTTGAGTTTGAGGCTAGCATAGCCTACATAGCAAGCTCTCGGACAGCCAAGTCCATAAAATGAGACCCTAACCAAAACGAACCAAACAAAACAAATCTAGGGTCTGGAGAGATGGCTCAGCAGTTAAGATCGCTTGCCAATGTTGCAGAAAACATCAATTTCCAGAACCCACATAGTCCACAATTATCCAATGCCGGGGAATCTGATGCTCTCTTCCAGATTCTGTAGACACCAGACATGCATATGTCATATGATGTCATATGTGCACACATGCAGGCAAAATACTGATACAAATTGTCCTAGTTTGCTCTATATTTCTGTGATAACACACTAACCGACAGTAACCTGGAGAGGAAACGACTTATGTGCATTCTAGATTCTGAACACAGCCATCTTTGTGAGAGGCAAGGTAGGAACTCAAACAGAACAGGATCCCAGAAGCAGAAACTGATGCAGAGGCCGTGGACGGAGTGCTGCTTACTTCTTGCTCCCCATGACACATCCAGCCTACTATTTCATACAACTCAAGTCTACCTGACAAGGGATGGTACTGCCTAAAACCAGATGATTGGCTGGGCCCCACCCCCGTGCCAATCATTAATCAATAGAATGCCCCCACAGACTTCCCTACAGTCCAATCTGATGGGGGCATATTTTTTTTTTTTTAGTTGAGGTTTCCTTTTCTTGTTTGTGTTAAGTTGGGAGAAAAAAACTAATCAGCACATGCATAAAATGAAATAAAATAATAATAAAATAAAAATAACATCTTAAAAAGAACAAGAAGGTAGGCCTGGTGGTACATGCTTGTAATCTCAGCACTGTGGGGTAGGCGGGTAAACTGTCTTGGGAGCCACTGGCTGGCTGCCATAATAGCCCAATCAGCACACTCATGCTGTAGTGAGAGGCCCTCTCCTCCTTCCTTTCAGCCTTCTTTCTTCTCCATCCCCTTCATTTTCCTATAAACATTGCCTAAATACCTCTGTGTTTCAAAAACATTTCTAGGTATATGACATAATTGTTTTTTTTTTTAATCAGAGAACTTACAGTTAAGTAAATTCCATGCATTCATTTCTATGGCTTTGGGGAGCAGAAGCCTTTAGTGAGTGTGTGAGGAGCCAAAAAAAAAAAAAAAAAAAAAAACCAATAAATGTGATTGTTGACATAGGCATATTCATGTCAAGAGCCCCAACATTCACAGCCTGACGCTGCTCTCCTACAGAAACTAGCTAGCCTCCCTACTCCCACCCCACTGTATATAATAAACATGCAGAGAACACACTGAGATTCTGGGTTGTCATGTGGTGCCATTCCAGCAGAGCAAGCATGGCACACTTGACCTGGCTTTGCACACGTTTCTGTATGTCTCTTTATGCTGTCACCATTTCCATCAGGTTTCCAGGACCAAACTTCACAGAATGCAGCTTATGATCATGTAGAAATATTGCCCCAAACTTTCTACCCTAAGAAGATGTACATTTACTCATTCACGTTTCACAGAATCCATGGGTCAGGAGTTTGAGCATTGCTCAACTAGACCATCTGCAAATCTGAAAGGAAGGTGCTGGCCAATATTTCATTCTCATCTAAGGATAGAATAGGAAAAGATGTGCATTCTTACTCGTATGATTGTTGGGTTCCTTGTGAGATGCTAGACCTCAATTTCCAATCATGTGTTTTTCAGAAGTTACTATCAGTTGACCTCTTTGTGGAAGCTTACAAAATGGTAGCTTGCTTCTTCAAATCCAGAAGAGAAAGGCTCACTTTACAAGATAGGATAACAATGTTTATAATATTCATGGAATTATACCCATCAATAAATACAGTTTTCATCTCCACTCAAGAGGAAGCAAGTGCATAAAGGCATACACACTGAGATACGAAGGTCATTGGAGCATCCAACATTCTATCTGCAAGAGTTTACATTCTCATCCCAATGATTCATGGTCTTCCCTGGAGGAAACATTCTCACCACCTCTATAGATCCTCAGTCTTGTCCCATGACAGACTCTATATAAATTCTAAAATCTTATCTAAATCAAACCCAGGTGTTCATGAAGGCTCTCTATCTTTATTTGTCAGTATAGAAAGTGAAAGAGACATATTATCTGCTCCCACACCCTCATACAATGATTAAGAAGGATAAGAAAATATCTATAGATATATAAATATTCATATTCAGAGAGTTAGAATTATAAGGTTCAAATGAACCACTAGTCCTTAAGAATTCTGAAAATCAGCTTAACAAATGTTGAAAGTCTCTTGTTTAGGTTTCCAAACCTGTCATAAATTTTCATAGTACTCATCTCTGCCCTGGGAATTCTTAAATCTGTCCCTAAGTCAGTATCTGTGTGTGTGTGTGTGTGTGTGTGTGTGTGTGTGTGTGTGTGTGTGTGCGCGCGCGCGCACATGCACATGCGCACCTATGTTTATGTTTGAAGAGTAGCACATGATTACTTTGAATAACCTGTTACCTACCTATAACATCCTGGGAGTCTAGTAACCAACCTCTCTCCTTTTCCCTTCAAACTAAGTTAACATTCTTTCTAAAAAGCAGGGTTTTTTTTAATACTTTGTATATTTCCTATAAATTTTACTGAGATCCATCTGAAAAATGACAATATTAGTGGACAAAATTCCACAAGGTCTCACTCCTAGATGAAGAGATACAGGTAATCAATGGCTCCCTCCCAAGAGAAGGAGAATCAGTTTTCTCTAGGGACAGGCTCCTCCATAGGATGCCCAATCTCAAATGTTCATCTCAGGACACATGTATTATACATACATGTAGAATAATATCTGAAGAAGAAAGGATGAATCTTGGGTAAAGCACATACAGGAGGAGTTTGAGTGGGGAAAGGACAAGCATGATATAGATATAAAATTAAAATATAAACATATATATGTATTACATGTGTGTATGAGTTTCTTAGAGACCCTATGATTTGATTAATGTTTAAAGGCATATATTTATTATCTTGATAATATATTTGACTAACTGATGTTATGTCAGTCTCTCGGCCTCTTGATCATTCTTTTTAAAGTTGTACAACCACACCTTCTCATTTTCCTCTAGACCTTGCATTTGTAGCAGAAGTGAAACCATTCCTCACAGTTAATGTTGTTGTCCTCTAGTGAGGCAAATCATTTCTCAGAATGTCAAGGACTGGTGGAGTTAGCAGTTTTTCTCTAAACATATCTCTCTCATACTACACTTTACCATAAGAAGCAAGAAGAAAGAAAACAGTAAGTGAATTATTTTCCTGGAATACCCACTACCTACATAATTCAACCTGTCCCTCCCAATATCTACCCTCTATAAATTCCAGCAGGTAATCTTGCTGAGCTTTCTGTTCACAGGGTTTCCCTGTAGGTACCAGTCACATGTCCCTGCTTCCCTTCAGATCTTCATCCACAGCATCCTTAACATCCAGATCTCTTCTCACCATCTACTTTGGGTACATCAACTTCTGCTCCCATGTCAGCTTCTGTAATCTGAACAAGGCAGAGAGTGAGTCATTGTAATGTAATGTAATGACATACATGTAATCACATACATCCCATCACCAGCACCATACTTTATTGATTGGAACTATACTCTCAAGTCATGCTCACATTCTAAGAGGGAAGACTTGGCTGCTCGGTGTATACCAAGAGTTCAAAGTTGTGAGGTCCACAATCTTTCATCCTGCACAACTGGATGAAAACTGCTGTAAAGATATCACTTGACAAAAGTGTATGAAGTCCTGGGATTGATTCCTAGACCAGACAATCACCAGAAGGGTATTGTGCTGGTTTGAATAAAAATGGCTCCCATATGCCCACAGGGAGTGGGACTACTAGCAGATGTGGCCTTGTTGGAGTAGGTGTGTCACTAGGAGATGAGCTTTGGAGTCTCAGAAGTTCAAGCCTGGCCACTGTGTCTGGGTCGTTTCCTGCTGCCTGCTGATCCAGATGTAGAACTCTCAGCTACCTTCCCAGCATTGTATCTGCCTGAAAGCCACCATGCTTCAGCCATGATGATAATGGACTAAATCTTTGAAGTGTAAACCAACCCCAATGAAATGTTTTCCTTGTTCTGTGGCCATGGAAAGTGGTCACAATGCTTCTTCCTACTAACATAACCCTAAGTAAAAGATGTGACATCATCTGTCTATCCACCTCTCCTAACCTACCGTTTGTCCTTGTCACATGAGGATAGAAAAGAATGCAGCCATCTGCAAACCAGGACTGGTGTCATCACCAATCACAGCATTTATACTGAGCACCTTGATTTTATACTTCCCAGACTCCAAGATTGAAAAGTATTTCTTATATAAGCTATGCATTCAGTAATGTCTTGATAGAACAGCCTGAACTCATAGATGCTTGTAATACTTTATAGTTATACCTTTTAAATTTGCCTAATGAAAAATGTTTTCATAAGTCAACCTCCTACCAAGGTGAGTGTGTAGGTAACACCAAAGGGGATGTAAATCCACTCATCACTGTGTTAAACAGGGAAGACTTCGGTTGGTATTTTATTATTAAGTCAAGTTGTTTCTTAGTGTTCTTTTGATGATGAAAATATTAAATAGATCACTTTCCTGACATTAAATAATAGCTGTGTCCCTATTTGGCACATTTTCTGCATCAGCTCATTCAGCCTTGCAATGATCAGATATAGTATGAAGTATTTACTGTCATTTTCCAGATGCAATCACCATAGACAGAGAGATGGGAAAACCTGTTCAGGGAACTCGTCCAATTTTATATATCTGATAATAATCAGAAAGGTTTGCCTTCAAATCTAGGCATCTCACCCCAAAATCTATCCTCCTGTGATTAGTATGTCTCTTTTCCTAGGAAGTCCATAAGAATTTGTTACCACTTGACTTAATTTATAAGGAATGTTCTAATTCAATAGTCTTGTATTATCACTTTGATTTCTAGTGAGTATGTGGACCACTGGACAAACTGTCCTACTTTTTCTGGATAAGGTGGGAAGGCAAAATAAAGTATTAGATACTTATGTTACATAAAGGCAAGATTACTTAAATTAGAATCATAGTGACTCTCTTAGAGTGTTCTTTGTTTTAAAAAAATGAGACAGTTTGCTCTTGGGAAAATGGGGAAAAAATCCTCTCATACAAAAAGAAAAGTTTCTTAACTAATTAAGACTTTTTAATAGCAAATTTTAGTGGGGAGAGCAAGGCTCAAAGGAATAGGAAAATTGAAGTATCTCATTGTAGAACATCTATTTTAAATCATAGTCCTATAAATGGGGTTGCATTACTTAAATTTCACTAAATGGAAAATGAAATCTTTTGCTAACCTTCTTATGTTGATTTTTCATCAACAAATTCAACAGAAAAAAAAAACATAGACAACTCAAATTGTCTATGCAGAAGCAGTAGCAAAAAACTGCTTAGAAAATCTAGCAGACAATAGAATCCATTCTACCTCATGCTGACATAGAAAACTCTATGTTCTAATACAAGCAACTTGTTTATGCATCAGTTCTCAAGTCTTTCCTGTTGACAAAGTTATCTCTACAACCTACAACATACCCATTATGAATTTGAAACAACATGTGAGATTCGCTTACCGTGTGTAAGAAAGCCCACCCATCTCACACATAAGCCCCACATATGCATAAAGACAGACGATATTCGGAAAGAGAGAAAGCCACCCAGGCATGTTGATTTCTTATAAGAGAATTAATCATAAGCTTGACACCTTATTGATAAACAATTTATCACTTCAGCAAGATTAAGGCCAACCACAGAAATATTCTCGTGACTCAACACAACCCCAAATAGTGAAGCCAGATAGCACATTAATCGCTTAAACCTCACTCTTCCCAAGTCTTCCAGCCCCCTCCCTAGCATCAAGCCTCCATTCCATTCGCCATGAGAAATGGTGGTGGTCTGAATGAGAATGAGTCCCCCATAGGTTCAAGTTTTTTGAACACTTGGTCCCCAGTTGGAGGTGCTGGGGGCAGGAGGGGGGTGTAACCTCAAAGTGAGGCAGCTTCTCTGGAGGAAGTATGTCACTGGGAGCGGGGCTTTCTCAACCTCCTTCTGGTATTCAGTTGAAATGTCATCTTTCCATATCGGCGCCATACCTACCCTCCTAGTGTGAACACCTAGTTCTCTCAAGCTGTAAGCTAAAACAAATCCTTCCTTCGCTTGTTCTTGGCTGTACTGTTCTATCTGAGCAACAAATAAAGCAACAAGCACACAAGTCAAATAGTTACAAGGCTTTCAGATTCACTTCTGAAAACTCCTGTTCCTTCAGAGTCTAGCCTCACCCCACATACAGGAGCAGCTCCACCTCCTACTCTTGCTCTGGATTCTCAAAAAGCAGAAGGGGAATGTGGAAATGAGGAGGTAACATTGTAATGAAATATAATGTGGCAGAGAGCAGGGATCAAGGCGTACCTGGCAGGACCTGTAGAAGGGGTAGAGGCATGTGACCCTCCTACAGCTGAGGGCTAATTCTTCAGACCCTGCCTTGCCACAGATAACCACGCCTCTCTGCCTGCTAGTTGCCACACCTCTCTCCAAGTTCTAGTTGCACCAGAAGTCCCGCCTCCAGAGACTGAAGATGAAGTTGCTGATTGGGCCAAGTTGCTGACGAACTTGGGGGAGGGGCTTTGCTTTACCTATCTACCTGTTTGCTTGTAACAAAGAGAATTCAATGAAAGATGGCGGACTGGAAACACACCATGTGTTGGTCTAATTTTTTTCAAACCCTTCCAGCATTTCCGGTAGCCCAAATTATCTGGACCTTGCTCCCATTTCCAGAAAACTCATTCGTACAAGTAGCTGCTGGTGGCTACAGAGGCAGAGAAGAGAGGACAGAGAAAGACAGAAAGAGAGAAAAACAGAAAGAGAGAAAGAGAGACCAGCTAGGAACAAGTGAAGAGGGGCAGGGAGGGGAGGGGAGGGGAGAATTAGTTGGGACAGCTAGGAGTCCTTTTTATTTGCTGTTGCTGCTGCTGCTGCTGATGATGATGATGATGATGATGATGATGATGATGCACCTAGCTCGCATCTGACAAGCAATCTATTGCTAGGTCCCTGTTGCTAGGTGCCTGGGAGGAGCCTAGCAGAACTGTCTTTTAACCAACAGAAATTGTCCCAACTTCTCCTTTTTCTCTCTTTGCTACTTCTTGCTGCTGCTCTCTCTCTATGAGCTTCTGTGGCTGCCATTCCATCCTTACTGTTCTGCCTCCCATAAAGGACTTTGTGTGTTAAGTGCCTCCTTAAGGGATCTGCAGCTTGCATGCATTAGCTGTCTCTTCTTTTCCCCTACAGGAAAACCACCCACCCAAACCCACAATTTCTATTACTAATATTTCCACCACAGCTGTAGCGATATTTAATATGATACTATATTAAGTAGTACTTGATCTTTTAGAAAAAAAATTAAATGTGCCCATTTGTATTGTTTTTAAGACTACCATTCTCTCATTTTAATTTTCCTTATTTCAAAAGACCCTTTTATGAAGCCCCTTACAAAACAGTAGAAATTTCTGGGTAATTCTCAGCCTTGTGTTTGCAAACATTTTGACTGTTTTCCTAGAACAAATGTCATTTCCAGCCTGAGGCTTACAAATAAGCATAAGCACGAATCCAAAATTTTTATGATGTGCAGTCACTAGACCAGAACTTATTTGTGATGCTTGCTGTGCCAGAGTACCAAATCCCACCAGCCTGGCACACGCTGAGGTATGCTGGGGCCTTCTTCAGAAAGGATGCTGACACTAGGAAGCCTCAGAACAAGCCAGCGAAGCTGAAGAGACCTGTTGGAGTGGATCTGAGTTCTGTTGCCAACTAAGCTGATACAGGGTCTGGTCCTGGGGACTTTACAAAGCATTCACTTCTGTGCCCATTGGAATGGTTTGAAAATTCCAGAAAGTTCAATAAATAACATACAAACAGGAAAAGAGTTGTTGATACTGATCTTAATAAATGGACAAGGAGTTCTATTTAAAATTTCATTAGGGAGCTGATTATATGAGGATGATGCAGGCATATAAGGAATTCTCCATAATACTAAAGAGAACTATAAAAGGTGACATGGAAACTATTCCAAACATGTTAATGAAAGAGTAAGTAAAGGAACAATGGGTGTGATACTCTCCTGTGTACATTCCAAAGGCTACAGATGGTCAACCATAAGGGGAACTTTCCAATATTTAAGAACTTACTCACTTAGGCCAGTATCTTTAAACTAAATTAAAGTTGGTCAGAAATGAGCTGTTAGACTTAGGATACTATTACACTGTAAATTCATTGGGAAATTTAATTATGGAAACTAACAATAAAGAGAGATTAGACAGTTTCTACAATTATTCACTTAGTAATATTACAAAAGGAAAAGTATTTATGTAATAATGTAAAATAGAGGTACTTCTAGAACTGACCACACACACATACACACACATATATATGTATGTATGTATATATATATATATATATATATATATATATATACACAAAGAATCCTAGAAGCTAATAGCTAAATTTATAGTTCACATAAATATCACCAATCAAATAACACAAATTAATAAAATCTATACTGCAATGCACGTAATTGTCTCAGAGGCAAAAGGCTTTGGGAACGGTGCAAACAATTTTTGTTACACTTGAAAAGAAAAATAAAGGGTTGAAATCTCCTATGCATGCTTTTGCAAGCTGTGAAGAAGGGATTTGTCGTCCCCCATTGGTACGAAGAGTGGACAGTTCTCAGCCTAAACATACAGCTTCTTTAGCAGAGATGGCTGGCACAGGAGTAAAGCACTCAGGAGAGTCAAGGGAATTGACTCTGCTACTAAGTCACCAGATTTAAAATCCAACCTGACATGGCAACAACAAAACAATAAAAGGCACGAAATACACATGACAATGGTTTTCAAGCTTATGAACTCCAGGCAACGTGGAAAACAAGCTCCTAGAAGCAGTTGTCTGTACCGGCAGCCAGGCAGCCAGACTTGAAAGCTGTGGGTATCAGGTAGCTCACGGAGCTGTTTTGTCTTAGTGTTGAGAAGTAATTTGCTGTGGAGTAAATGCTGTCCTGGTCCTGTATTACCATTCTTACCTGTAGGATGGGGAAAGATTGGACTGTTTCCAACTAACTGAGCTGTATTCTGCAACAATGACCAAGACTAGTGAGAGGAACAGGAAAATGCCTGGTACTCCACAATATAAAAATCACAGTGTCTAGCAGCTCAGGAAGTATTAGCAGTCATAAAAAATATACCAGAAAATATAAGACATGATGACAAAAAAAAAAAATCAACCAAAGTCATTCTGATCCAGCCACGATGCTATAACTAGAAGAGTTATAGACCAAAGGCAGAGACCAGAATAAGCAAAATAACACTGGAAAAATAAAATAAGAGTCAAATTGTCACCTGCCCGACAACATTAGAACAAGTATATTCCACAAGTGTGAAAGTCAACAAGAAAAACAAGATATCTATAAATAACCCAAAAAAACCTTCCAGATGAGAGTAGTAGGTCTAAAATAAAAATGATACCTCGAGGAACTCTCAGTAAACTAGACACATGCAAAGAAAAGATTTATGAGCTTAAATGCATGCTATTTAACAATAGCAGAAACTACCCAAAACGAAAGAAAGAAATAGCCTAAGACATAATCCCCCGGCAGCAGACAGTGGGACATTGCCCACTCTATGTGTGACTGAGTTCTTCACAGGAGTAAAGAGAGGAGACCACAAAATATAATGGATGAAACTTTCCTGGAGATAATGAAATGTATGATCCCACAGAGCCTAACAAACCATAAACACAAGAAATTTGAGAAGAATTACCCAAAGGCAAGTCATAGTCAAATCACTGCAGCAGAAAAATCTTAGGGCAGCAAGAAGGAAGTAATTCATCCTACAAAAGAAACAAAGCTCATCACCACAGATTTCTTGTAGTTAATGCAGTGAGACCAAAGGAGAGAATGTACTGGAATCAGTGGAAACCATAGATGGTTCTCTGAGATAAATCTGTGAGATTTAAAAGTCCAGTCATGATTGCCAGGCAGAAGAAACTATGAGTCACCAGTCTGAGGAATGTATGTTATTACCACAATCCTACAGAGCCAGAAAGAGAGCAACAAAACAACTCATGTCAAAAAATATATATATAAAAAAGAAGACATGAACCAAATATATCTAAAGTTCATATGGAAATGTAAAGAGACCAGAATAACCAAAATCCCATTGTAAAGAAATAACAAGAGTCAAATTGTCACCTGCCCTGATTTTCATTTCAAGGTATAGAACAGTCCAAAGCTCTGTCCCATGTGTGCCCAACCTGTGTAGCTGGAAATCAAACTTGAAATGTCCCCCACTGATGTCTGTATTTGAACATTTGGTTCCCAGCTGATCCTACTCTTCTTTTTTTTTTTTTTTTTGAGGGGAGGTATGTGTAGGGGGGTGACATCTTTGGGATATGGCAACTAGTTGGCAGAAGTAAGTGGCTCATGGAGGTTATCTGACTCTGGTTCTGGTGTGGGCTTTCTACTTCCAGGTCAGCTGTGAGCTGAGGAGATGTGTCTGCATGCTCTCACTACGATCTGCCCCACCTTGCCTACCATGATGGACTAAAACTCCCCTGAACGTATGAACTAACATAGACCCCTCCCCACCTAAGTTGCTTCCCTAAAGGGTTTTGTCCCAGTGATTAAAAACAATTGAAAAAGTAATGAATTCAGTAGTTGCTCAAGAGCCTATTCTTAAAAGGGGCCTGTGTTTCATACAGTGAGTGATATGTGTATCTTAAAATTCATGAGCTCTCTTAAACAAAAGGACTTGCATTTTTGTTTTTCAAATGTACCTCAAAAATTATGTGGCTAGTGCTGATGGCAGGATCAACCCAAGGGGGTGTTGATCATATGAAAATAAAAAGAACAGGTCACTTGTCTGGGCCAACCACCCTAAACACTTCTGATCTTGGAAACTCACATGGATTGGGCCCAACTAGTACTTACATAAAGAAGCACAGGCTACCAGATGAATCCAAACCCCAGAAATAAATCCACATGTAATGAACAAACTTCATTCATGCAGCTGCTCTTGTGTGTGTGTGTGTGTGTGTGTGTGTGAACACACTGAGAAAACTATAGTCTTTTTAACAAATATTGTCATAAAAATCAGATGTTGACATCAAAATAAATGAATTCCCATATATCTTAGATCATATATAAAATTAGCACCATAAACCCCCCCATAGGCCCAAAGCAAAACCTAAAACTTACACACTTCTAGAAGTAAATACAGAGGCAACCTTTGTGATCTTGGATCAAAGGTTTCTAGTCAACAATAAACCAGACATGAATCACAAAAGGAACAGAATGATAAGACATCAAAACTAAAATTTTTGTTCTTTGTCAAAGTGCATGAGAAAAAAAAAAAGCACAGAAAAATATTATCAAAGCATAGACATGTAAGTATATGTGTCCATGGCAAAGGATTTGTATTTTTATATATAAAAAACATCCAACACTCAATAAGAAAACAACCTACCCAATTAGAAACAGGCAAAATAATTTAATTAAAACTTCCCCAAAGCTTTATAGCTGTCAAGCCAATATGTCAAAAATAATAGCGGCTTTTAAGAACATGAATAGCCAAAATTAAAGTTATCCCAAGTATTTATTGGTGCACGGCTTGAGACTTTCCTACTCTAAGGGCACAAATTTGATGTTTTCTAGCCATTCTGAAAAAATTTACAATAACTTTTTTAAAGTTAAAAATATGCCCATATTTCTAGTCACTTCTCACTCAAGTATGTACACAGGAGAAAAGGGAAAACCTTATCCATGCAAGGGTTCTCACCTAAGTCTTTACTGCAGTTTGATTTAGATCACCCCCAAATGGAAACCAACTCAATGTCCATCAAGGTGTGAATGTATAATCAATCTCGATACTTCCAAAAATGCAGCACCGCTCCACAATGAAAAGGAATAAAGTACCAGTGTACCCAATACATGTGACTCTCAAAGCCTGATGACCAAAGAAAGAAACATTGGTCACAAAAGAGCGTCAGAGCTGGAAGACAGGAAGAAGGCCTGCAAAAGATGGTCTTCTGGGTGTAACTAAAATCTTGCCATCAAGAACTTACAATCTACATAGGTCTGCACAAGACTGGCCCTATCAATAGCCTGTCACAGATGGGGGAAGAGCTCATAGGGTCTTACCCATCCTGCCGAGCTGTTGGTTGCTGGTGGACTCTAGAGGAGAATTCTTCCAGGTTCTACTGGTCAGTTCATACACTGTCAATCAGACAACCCAGGTTGAACTTAGTGGACCAGAAAACAAAACAAAAACACATAAACATGAAAAATGGATCTGTACGGCTTGGCAGGGGAGGGAGGGGCTTAAAAGGTGGTAGACAGTAAGATAATCAAAATGCATTTTACATGTGTATAATGTAGTATAATATAATATCATGATGATATAATATAATATAATACCAATTTCATTAATTAAAAACAGATAAATACAAGATTCAAATGAGGCTTGGTCTATTATATTACCTGAAAAGGGGCAGGAAGTTCCATTTGAGATAGGAGGTGATAGAAATGTTACATTTCAAAACTCAAAAATTTTATATCTCATGTTGGTTAGCTTTATTTTGTGTAAATTTTATCTCAACAAAGTTTTTTTTAAAAAAATCACTTATTAGAACACTTCTTCCTAGAAGAGGGTGCCATTTGCTCCCTTGAAAACAAAAATCGAGCAACTACATAGATGGGCGGGCAGGCAAGAGCACATAATGTCTTCTCAGAGAATTAGTGCTTAATCCCAGCACCTAGGCCAAGCACATCACAGCTGCCTCTAACTCTAGCTCTCATGGATCTGATACCATCTTCTGGGCCCGATGGATACTGCACTGATATGCACAGACCCATAAACATAGACACATAGACTCAAAAGTAAATATAGAAATAATATTTTTGTTTAAAGAACCACAAAACCACAAATGTTCTCTAATTATATACCTGAAAAAGTCTTTGGACTCTTAAATAGCTTTGAAAGAACAAATTGTCACTTAGGCGAAACCAATGTACCAGCTCTGGAATTTCACTTCAAAGTATCACCTGACTTTCTCATTGCTTTTTAAATGGTCACACAAGCAAAAAAAAAAAAAAAAAAAAAAAAAAAAAAAGAGTACAAACATTCTCTGCTGCCTTTCAGCTGTGTCTGATTGTAAGCTTGGAGATAGGAGTTTCTGCAAAGCTTACTAAAGTCCCGAAAATCTTGACATAACCAGCCCCCTCTCTTGCTAGTGTTCTTCGGACACAAAGATGCTCCACTACAATCCATGTATTCAGATCTGAACACCCAAACCCATAGAAAAATTTGCCACCAATCTTTATGTAACTGGAATCGGTAACTCTGGGTTGGAGGTGTTACTTAATGTTATCTTCAAGCACCTCCTGGGTTTAGATACTGAAGATTAAAATCTTAGATGCTCGAGACTCCACCCCCCCCAAGTCAAAGAAATTGGAATGACATTTTTATGATGAAAAGCAAACAGAACAAATTCACTTATAAACTTTTTTGGAAATAGAATAATCAGGGATTCTAGGTTTTAGCCATTCATTTATTTTTCCAAAGGAAGAAAATGACACCTATTTACAGGGTAGCCCCACTTTACAAAACAAGTTGCCAGCTGGTTTCCAGCTGGGATTACATCAGATTTTTTTTAAAGTAATTTATTTTTAGTTATCGACCAAAATAACAGAACACTGCTTAGAAACTGGAAGATATATTCTCATCACAATTACAGTCCAAAAAAGAGGTGATAACTTGTCTTATCAAAGTTGTGTGGCTAGGTAGCAACTTCTCAAGTGTTTGGTTGTATCTTCAGCTGGTGGGTAAAGCAAGACAGAGTCATCTGCCCTCCCCCAGTCTCAACAGAACCACAGAATGTGGTGGGAAACATTCTCCGGGCCATAAAAAATGTTAGGACTATTGGTAAGATGATCAACAACCAAATACATGCTGCCTCTACTAAAGCCACATACAAGCTCAGCTGGACCCTAAGTCTCTGCTCACTCTGGGAAGTCCTCAATATGTAAGTTTTGGGAAGTTTTAGGCTAACTAGAAAACAGGTTATAGCTAGTAGATGCTGGAGCTAGGGGGTGGCAGGTCATCAAGGGGGAAAAAAAAGCACAACCATGTGTACTGGCTGGTTTTGTGTGTCAACTTGACACAAGCTGGAGTTATCACAGAGAAAGGAGCTTCAGGTGAGGCAATGTCTCCATGAGATCCAGCTGTGGGGCATTTTCTCACTTAGTGATTAAGAAGGGAGGGCTCATTGTGGGTGGTGCCATCCCTGGGCTGGTAGTCCTGGGTTCTATAAGAAAGCAAGCAGAGCAAAGTCGAGGAAGCAAGCCAGTGAGGAACATCCCTCCATGGCCTCTGCATCGGCTCCTGCTTCCTGACCTGCTTGAGTTCCAGTCCTGACTTTGGTGATGAACAGCAGTGTGGAAGTGTAAGCTGAATAAACCCTTTCCTCCCCAACTTGCTTCTTGGTCATGATGTTTGTGCAGGAAGAGAAACCCTGACTAAAACACCATGTTAACCTAACGCTAAGGCATTAAAGCCAGTGACTCCCCACACACACCCTTATACCTACATTTTCTTGAGACTTCTGCTTAGCTCATCAACCTCCACGAGAAGAGCAGCAATGAGGAAGCACACTCAGAACATTTTTCTCTGTGTTTCTGAAATGATCTGAAGGTATGGGTGGGGGTGGGGGCTGGGGATGTGAAAGCAAAATTGTCTTAAGATTATCTGTGAATTTCATTTATCCATACCAGTCCTCACCACAATTCCACAGGCGATTCAGAGTCAACTGGAGTTCATGTCTCCCCTGTGGAAACTGGACAGGCAGATCAAGGGGAAAGAAGGGAAGTATTTGTCATGGATCTACATAAAGCACATAACAGCACAGCTGATTCCTTGCTAATGTTATCCATGTGTAACTAATAGCTACCATGTTTTGGTATGAGCCCAATGATAAGCTGGAAGTGTGAAAATCCAGAAATCAGTAACTCTAAAATGATCTCCCTACCTAAGCTGTAAGCTCTTCCTTTTCCAGTTTCTTGTGCTTGTGTATTATTACGGCACATTTCTCTCACTATCAGAGATCAGCAGGTGCTTTTTAATTATTCACACTCCCCTGGAAACAAAGTTACTTAATGTAATTACATCTGAGATTTAGACATCACTAGTAAAAGCCATTTACAGTTCTTTAGGAATTTGACAGACACGTTTGCCATTTTGTTAAGAGAAACAATCAATTTCTCATTGGGACTTTTTTGATATTTTTGTTTTGTCTAAAGGATCACAGAGCAAAAGAAGATGTTGCTTATCTCAGAGCTGCAGCGTACCACTGCAGCTATGTGAACTCTATCCAGAAAAAAAGTCCATTTAGTTTACCGTTTTACACACCTGTGTTTGTAATATTTTACCGTGCTATCTCGTGTCCTATAAGTACTGGAAGAATTTGTTCACATGAGAATAGAAGGGGGATTGCATAATTGAAGGAGATGTAGATGCTATCACATACACAGGCTGTAAAAAAGCATAAATGTAGGTGCCGAACATAGACAGGTAGGACATGAGAGACTGTCCAGCTGCTACTGTGAAAGGAAGAGTGGTCAGTGGTTAACATGGCTGTTGTTATGTTTTAAAGCCATGTTATCTTCTCTTAGGAGGCTAGTTTTCTAATTATCCTCCAACTTTGAATAACATGGAGGGGGTTGGGATGGAAAATTTAAGTGCAGCTGTTCTGATATGAAAACCTCTACAACTGTATCCTTGAGCCAAGCAATAAAGAACCCATCAACCTTTTACAACTTCTGAAAAAGCCTCGAGCTAGCGTTTATGCCCGCCTCAATATACAAAGGTTACACTTGGCTAGGGTTTGACTCTTGGGAAATTATTCTAAAAGAAACAAGCTAGGAAGGCATAAACACAAACTGGTTAAAAAAAAAAAAAAAAAAAGAAAAAAAAAATAAGGGGGGGGGGGGGGGTTTCCTGGTACAATGAAGGAGTACCTGCACATTCTTCAATTATGATCTATGTGTAGGAACAAAATAAACAAATTCTGCTTTTTCTGTCAGAGTTCTTGGCAACTGACAACCAAATCATGTTTCAAAAAGGTAAAACAAGGGAGAATGTGAACTCCTGTGCTTCAACAGCTCAGAGAGATAAACACAAAAGTAACACGTGCTTCAAATGCCACCTACCATAAAATAATTTGCAGTCAGGACTGGTCTCTAGATTTCATTGTGAACTGAACAATTTCTTTTTGTTGTTAATGTTTTGGTGTTTGCTTGGTTGGTTCTGTTTGTTTTTTGGGGGCCACGGTCTCTCTGTGTAGTTCTAACAGTCCTGGAACTTGCTATGTAGACCAGGCTGGCCTTGAACTTGAAGAGATCTGCCTGCCTCTGCCTTCCTTTTTCTTTTTTATGTAGACCCCTTTCTTTTTATTTAGACATATTTGCAATTCAACCACAGAGTTGGCTTGCTCCTCCTTTCTTGTGTCATTTAAGACTAATCCAGGGCTGTGAGTCTAACTCAGTTGGCAGAGTATGCACCCAGCATGGTTAAGCAGGGAGTTCCATATCCAGCAATTGCCCCTGTCACCCTCAGAGAAGAAAGCAAATCACTGTACTTTGGGTTTTAGTCGGTTTCACTTCATAAATCTATCCTTCCCCTCTGCTGGACAATGAGAGAGGCCTTGGGGGTATGCGAACAACTCTCACCAAACTCCACTAAAGCTGCTTTCTTAAAGGCTTGACAATGGTCTGGGGCATGAGACCAACTCAGTAAAGAGATTGGTGCATTATCCAGGAAGACCGAGTTCAGATCCCCAGCACTGGCTCACAAAACCAGGAGTGGCATTACGAAACTCGGCACCAGCACCTCCTTGTGTCTTTTGAACCATGGACTCCTCTTGTGCTAAAACGGTGGCTCTCAACCTCCCTCCTGCGGGGGACCCTTCAATACAGTTCCTCATGTTGTGGTGACCCCCACCCTTAAAATTATTTTCACTGCTACTTCATAACCATAATGTTGCTACTGTTAAGAATCTTAATGCAAATATCTGTGTTTTCTGGTGGTCTTAGGTGACCCCTATGAAAGGGTCATGACCCACAGATTCGGAGGAGTTGGTGACACAGCTAATCACATCTTGTCTGTAAGGATGTGACCTGCAGTTTACCTTCTCAAGTGCGGTGATTTCGTCAATGGTGCTTTCTACTTCAAGTTCTAAGTCAAAATGTCCAGCTCACAGGCAGAAAGAAAAAGAGCTCCTGTCTCGGATGACTTCTCACAGGTGGGAGCCAGCTTGGTCTGTAGATAATCACAGGTATCGGGATCCCACGGGTGTGTGGAAACCGAGTTGTGATAATTAACCATTTCCTCCAGAATATTTACTTTCTTCTTTTACCGTTGCCATGCTCACAGGTCGACCTCTGCTGCATCCGCAAAGCTGGATGAACACAAGAGGAAAACCTGATGTCATCAGTACTTTTCTGACATCTGCGGGCCTTCCTCTCTAGGCTTTTGCCTCAGGAGAGAGCACTCTTAGCTTTCGGTTCCAAGAGTTGCACATTCCCTGGTTGGATTTCCTAGGCTCTGCCGTTCTCCAAGCAGCCCCATTAATCTAGGTTCTCAGGGGGACTCCCAGGCTATAACATCCTTTAAAGTGAAGACTTGCTCTTGTGTGTGCTTCACGGGGAATCCGCGCTGAACTGCTCTTATCCGTAGTTTGGTGAAAGCTGTTGATTTAAAACAGGTGTGTGTATAAATTGCTTGCTTTGTTAAAAAAACACTTGACTGTTACTATCAGCTTACCCCTTAAAGAGCTGCATCTAGGTATCTTTTCCTTTGCCAAACTGCCTTAAAAATATAGTCTCTTTCTGTACTGGTAGAAACGAGCTTGTAGAGCACTGCTGGGGATGTACGGCCATAAAGGTGAGGAGGTAAATATACCCGATAGACTCTCTGATGAAATGCTCCATTTTAAAAGTACTTGAGGTAAACTGGTTAAAAATATATATATGTGAAGCTTTGCAGTGTTTTCAACTTTTTATAACTCTGTACAAATATTCTAAACATTAAATAGTAATGCAGCCATATTGTTTAGGATATCTAGAACTCAAGCAATGATGGACAAGTGTGTTGACCACCTATCATCCCAGCATTTGGGAGGCCATGTAGCAACCCTCTACCACCCA
>JADRCD010209326.1:0-18455 GCA_019843815.1 Montemys delectorum | reverse complement strand
GAAAGAAAGAAAGAAAGAAAGAAAGAAAGGGAAAGAGAGAGAGAAAGGAAGAAAGAAAGAAAGAAAGAAAGAAAGAAAGGGAAAGAGAGAGAGAAAGGAAGAAAGAAAGAAAGAAAGAAAGAAAGAAAGAAAGAAAGAAAGGAAGGAAGGAAGGAAGGAAGAGAGAGAGAGAGAGAGAGAGAGAGAAAGGAAGGAAGAAAGGAAGGAAGGAAGAAAGGAAGAAAGGAAGAAAGGAAGGAAGAAAGAAAGAAAGAAAGAGAAAGAGAGAGAAAGGAAGGAAGAAAGGAAGGAAGGAAGGAAGAAAGAAAGAAAAGATAAGAAAAGAAAGAAAAGGTAAGAAAAGAAAGAAAGAAAAGAAGAAAAAACAGAAAAGAAAAATAAAACTAGGGAATTAAAGATAAATCTATTGTTTGTTTTTTGTTTTTAAACCCAATAGAATTGTGTTTCCATTATGTGGATGTCCAATGGACAAGTCTAGAACAAGACTGAGAAGTTTAAATAGTCCATAGAAGGTAGTTGTGGCATAAGGATGGTTGGAAGTGTTTGGATTCTGACTGTGTTTTAAAGTAACTGTCACTGGATTTCTTCATAAGTTAGACATGAGATATGAGAGGAAGGGAGAATTAGATGACCTCAAAGTTCTTGGCTTCAAGAACAGTCACTACGAAACTGCCATCAAAGTAGGAATGATTAGGTAGAGCCGTCAGAATACGGTTGGCCTAGGAACTAACTTTTGTAAAGTTTCCACCTGAAACACCCTTTGGATGTCCATGCAGCATTGGGAAATGCACCATTAGATGTAGATTTCAGAACTAAAAGTGAGATGAGTATGTATATGGAAATTGTAGAAACTTTTACAACGTGACGGATGAAAGTAGACCAGTGAGGGGGTAGACACAACGAAGACATGCAACAAAGGCCTGACTTCTCTTGCACCAGCCAATGTGGACAGTGAGACAGCAGATAAAGAAGATGAGAATTATGACTGACAGTGACTAATGCATTAAATGCTGGCACCAGGCCACTTGAAACAGGAACTGGAAACACACATTGCTTTGAATAATGGTGTAGAGCCATGCCACTTGTGACTGATAAGTGCCGAAACTGAGTGGTAAGACCAAGATAAAATTATCAAAAATCTGCTCTGTATATGTTCAGAAATACTCCAGGGTACCAAGAACCTTAGACTCTAAGGATAAAGAACTAGACAGGCGCCAGCTCTACTTCTCCATGTTCAATGAATTGTGTAGGTGTTATTCTCAGCAATGGGGGCTTGTCACCAGTTTGTAAAAGCAACCAAAAGCCTTGGCAACATCCGGGGCCCTTAGAGGTTCCCATGTGACCCCTGTAACCTATAGCTCTATGAGATATGAACAATTCCTGATGCTGAATCTTCATTTCGTAACAAGAGATGTCCACTTAGGGCTCTGCCTCCTCTGATATTTGTAGATTTCATTTAGATTGCCTTCATATATGTATAAATATTATGAAGCTTCTACTGTATTAGGTTTCTGTGTTCCTTAAATGGAGTCTTATGTTCCTTCCTCAGTCCCTCCCCAGTTGATTGTCCTGTTCCAGTGACTCTCGTTTATCCATTTACAACTACCTATTCTATTTTCCTTTCCTAGGGAGATCTATCTCCACACACACACACACACACACTTCCATTACTTTATACCTAACCTCTGTGGTTCTTTGGACTATAGCCTGCTTATCTTTGACTTAACAGCTAATATCCACACATAATTGTCTTTCTGGGTTTGGGTTACCTCACTCAAGATGTTTTTTTTTTTTTTTTTTTTCTATTTTCATCCATTTACCTGGGAATTTCCTAATTTCATTCTTGTTAACTGAGACCTTGAAATGCTTAACCCTAAATGGTATATCTTTATCATCCCCTCCCATCAGAGCTCGGGAACTCCGTAGAGGAGGAGGCTGAAGGAGTGTAAGAGCCAGAGGGGATGGAGGACATCAGGGAACAGACAGAGCCTTCCAAACAGCACAATGGAGACACATATGTGCTCACCGTGACTGTGGCAGCATACAGAGGGTCTGCATGTGTCTGTAGCAGAGGGTGTGCTAGGGCTGAAAGGAGAAATGGACTCGTGCCCCTTCCCTAACCCAGAAGAAAACTTCAATTGATAATCACTTGCTAATTGAAAATTGAGCTTTTGCTAAGGGAGTCTTACCAGGGAGAACAAACTGCTTTAAGGGTAAACCACATGGCCAGCAGAAGATGGATGGTAGAAAACATCTTTGGAGGTTTCTTATCTCATGCTATCACGTCAGAATTGTTTGTTTGTTTTTTCTCTTTATTTGTCTGTATCTCTCTCTCCCACCCTACAGATCTTTTGTGCATACATTATGGATTCCAGTTTTATGGATTTTTTTTATGGAATTCCTGAATTGAACATACAAGCAAGTGGGCTTCTGTGTCTTGCCTATTTCTTATCTTTTCTTGGGTTCTTTTCCTTCTGTTTGGTTGTTTTGTCCTGATTTTTTTTCATCTTACCGTATTTTATTGTTATTCCGCAGAAGCCCTTTGTTTTCCAATGACAGACAGAAAGAGAGGTAGATCCAGAAGTCAGGGGAGGGGGAAGAACCAGGAGGCATAGAGGGAGGGGAAACCATAATCAGGATGCATTATTTTAAAATCTCTTTTCTGTTTTTAATAAAAGAAAAAAACCCATCAGTTTAGAAATGTAAAAAAATAGCCATATTTTTATAGGAAGAGTTATCGTTTCACCAATATTTTTTGTAGCTGCTATAAATATAGTCCCTTTTTGGTTAGTGAGTCATTTAATTGTTCATACATTAAAAAAAAAAAGAACCAGGCTAGGCGGTGGTGGCACATGCCTTTAATCCCAGCACTTGAGAGGCAGAGGCAGGTGGATTTCTTAGTTCGAGGCCAGCCTGGTCTACAGAGTGAGTTCCAGGACAGCCAGGGCTATACAGAGAAACCATGTCTCGAAAAACAACAACAACAACAACAACAAACAGAAAAAGTTATTGTAAGAAAATTTTTTGATGGGCACACATACCAAAGAAATGTAAAAGAAACAAAAATATTCTTAGCATCCTAGGAAGAGACCTATTTTTCTTTCTATGGAACATATTTAAATGCTCTTTTATATTACACTCTTAATCCTTAGCATACTCACTTGTTAAATCACTCACCAGTAGCAAGCATGGAAAGAGCTGAAAATCATTTGCAGCACCAAAAGCCTGTGGCCCCAACCATTTACTGACGGAGGCAGAAGGATTTTTCAGAGTTCACAGCCAGCCTGGGCCAAAAGTAAGAGGTCTCAAAAGGGAAGAATAAAAGTTATTCTATATTTCCAGTACTTGGATGCAAGGAGCCCAGAACGTATAGCTATTTCCTTTTCATAATTTGACAACTAAGGTGCTTTCAGCAGTTTGTCCTTGAAATATCTAAATAGTGTGAGGCTCACCCATGGGCATTTTCAACTGTAGTTTTGCTTCACTGTTTTCTCTAAGACTGATACTTACACCCGAAATTTTACAAGCAGACATGGGTCTTTAATTTCTGTGTGTTGCGTGTGCATGCTCACTTGTATATGTATATATATGTATGTTGGTGATCGTGTGTGTGTGTGTGTGTGTGTGTGTGTGCGTGTGTGTGTGTGTGTGTGTGTATGCGCGCGCGCGCACGCGCGCTCATATTAAGGACTGAGATTATTATTTAGTGTCTTCTTCAAACTTCATCATGCATTTTGAACCAAAGTTCCTCATTGAACCTGGCGCTTCCTGATTTGGCAGCACTAGCTGAGCAGTGAGCTCTGGACATCCTCCTGTTTCCCCTTTCCCAGTGCTGAGATCTGAGACACACTCCACTGTGCCCGGCTTCTTAGGTGGATGCTGAGACTCATGCCTGTTCCTCACACTTACACAGCAAGCACTTACTCACAGAGCTGTCTCCCCAGCACCCCAATTTTGGTTTCCAAATACACTTTTCTACTTCCAACCACACACTTTCCAATGTTAATAGCATCATTATTTTATGGGAGTAAATGGCTTTAAATGCTATGGTTTTCACTTGCATCTCTTTCTTAAACCTCTCACCCTTTCTGCTGCTGAATAGCAGAAGCCAGAGTCCTCAGAACATCTGGATCCAATAAAGAACAAAGTGTAACATTGTTGCCTTTCAATGCTACATTTTAAATCTAACTCCATAGGAAGTGCCTGTCTTCCTATTACTTCCTGGACCAATGTCTCCCATCCATCCATCTTTCTTTCATTATTGTTCTGTAAATGTAGAGAACTCCCAGTAAATTTCCTTGTTTGGTTTCTCAAGCATCTGGAAACATCTCACCTCAACTTGACTGGGTCTTAAATACCACGTGGCACTGAACATGAATTAGCAGTTGTTAGTTTTCCCTAGTGCTGAAGTATATCTAGTTTTATATCTACAGAGGCAAATGGCATAAGAATAAAAATGTAGGTTTGGACACAGATCACCTGACATGGATCCACCCTGCTTCCAATAGAACTGAAGGTACAATAGTATCCAAAAGCATTAATCGTTATTACAACAAATCACTGTCTACCTAACGACTGCTAAAATTTCATATTTTTCAAAGCTATTGGGAAAGTAGGAATTCAGTTGTTCTGAAAATCTAATTTGAGTTTTCTTCCCACTGAATCACTTTGTTTTCATGAAGCAAATAATACACATTTTCCCGGCTTCACAGCTGGTAGTAAAAACTAATGACACAATTTGAATATAGAATACAAGCCTCTTGCATTATTATATAATTGCACTGTCTCCCTCATCCTCCCCACCCACCCCTCCACACATAAAAATATGTATGTATTTGCTAGATGGGAGGAAATAGATTGTACAGTTTGCACATTGCCATACCATTGTGGGTATCTCTGGACAGCACTTAGTAGTAGCTCTAAGAACAAAAAGAGTCAAGCAGAGAGAACGAAATCCTGTTCACGACAACTTATGCGTGCAAACTGCTCAGCATCCACAGGCCTGGCACAGAGCAGTCCTGCCTTCAGCAGGCCGTGAAGCTAGGCGACAACCGTTTGTTCACAGTGTTTGTTTTGTAGTGGTGTTCCGTTTCCCAGTTGGGCGCTGCATCTGCTTTCCTTGTCCGTAGGCTCCATAAGACATCACAGAAGCCATTAGAACGCCCATGGCTCAGCACAAATTAATCCCAATCCCTGAGAGTACAGTGCCCCCTGAACTGATGATGTCAGGGCCACCCATGTCTGTGTGAAGAAGCTACAGGTTGATTGCAGGGTCACCTTCATTGCACAGTGGCACTCGGAACACCTTCCACCGAGGGCTATTTTGCATTCTACGGTTTACGTGATGACGTAAAAGCATAAAATAACAGTACAAAAGGGAATCTAACATCAGAGAAGGGACGGCAAGATATGTTAAAATACGCACGGAGGTTTCTCAATGTGTGATAGAACAGTTTGCTGTCCATTTACAAATATCATGCTTTAAAACTGGTAATTAGGACATCCATTTGCCGTGCGAACAGCAGTCGCATAGAGTAACAAATCCTAGGAATTTTCTTGATACAAAGTCGTCATCGACTCTACTGTTGTAATGTTGTAATGTTGGTGGAGGTTATTGTTCACCCTCTTATTTGATGGCAGCAATGTTAAATGAGGTGAACAAAGGGAAAGTTTATTTTAGAAGCCTAGGTTTGGGATATAGGGGCAATGACTGAGACAGGTGACCCCGCCATTGCCCAGATGGATTCGGCTGCCCTGCAGGCTCAGAGTGTTCTCTTCTTCCTTACCACTCCAAAAGACATGAAGCAGAAAGAGCCAAGAAAAATAAATAAATGGAAAAATAAGCATATACATTAGTAGTTGGTACAGTTTTATTCAAGTACATTGGGGTAATGTATTTCTGATAAATTACCTTAGAGATGACTTAACTGTTAAAAATTATGGTGAGATTTTCTTTCACTTGTAGCTGCAATTTATTTCTCCAGGCCCCGTTCTGAATGATAAATGCAGCTTTAATCTATTAACTTACACAAAAACAATGACTTGGGCCTCTGCCACGACAAAATGCATAGTGCCGGTGACTTGCCAATGGCATGCATCTCTCACAGTTCTGGCCTCTGGAGTCTGAGGACAAAGCTCTGGCAGGTCCATTCCGGCCAAATAGATGCATCCGTTCATATTTGGCACGTCTGTGCTGTGCTCTTATGAGCTGGCAGAAGCCCAGGTTTCTTATAGAGCTTTTGAATGTTTCTTTGGGTTTGGGGATGGTTCTTCCTCTATAGCCGAGGCTGTCCTAGAACTCTTATCCTCCTGAGTCTATCTAGCAGTGCTGACAAGTAAGTCAACCTCTTCATGGCCACTTGTGTTCTCTTTATTAAGGACAAAAATCTCACTGATAGGTACTGTACCTTTATCAAGACACTAGTCCCCAAAGCCATACACATCATTCCTTTTCAGTTAGGGTTTTTATATATGACCTTGGGTATACACAGATTCACAGCACAGCCCGCAGTTGATCTTCAGTTTGGAATAAGAAGACATCAAAAAGACAAAAAGATGCATAGGTTCAACCCAAGTGGATTCACCTTCTGTATTTCTAATTGTGTGTCAATACACTTATCTCTTTACTGCACATAGCATTGCTATCACTTACTGTAGTTATCTTTTCCGAAATGAATACTAGATTTGAAGAAAGGAGATTAAGCTATAAAGGCTCTCCACTTCTGGTTCTCATTTATATTTTCCAACACTCGTTAGAGCAGTTTGTCTCTCTATAAGGACCTGACAGTAAAGAAAGGCCACGCCTATGCCGTGTAAAGTATCACTCCAGAAGACATCAGAGCTAATTTTTCTTTGTTTTCAGGCTGAGCAGGACAATGGCCACCCGCTGCCTGCCTTTGCTAGTCTACACATCGAAATACTGGATGAAAACAATCAGAGTCCATACTTCACAATGCCCAGCTATCAAGGATACATCTTGGAATCCGCCCCAGTGGGAGCCACCATCTCCGAGAGCCTAAACTTAACCACTCCTCTGAGAATCGTAGCTCTGGACAAAGACATCGAAGACGTGAGTTCCATGACTATCTTGGCAATCACTTGTTGATATTATCTTCTGTGTTTATCCTAAGTGGTACAAAGTAATAGCTACACAAAGTACAGGGCAAAGAAAAAGCAAAGTCAGCATAGTGAATATATATATTTATATATTTATATATAGTGTTACAGTTTAATTCCATGTCAGAAGTATTGTATTGTTTTGTTTGTTTGTTTTGTTGTTTGTTTTTTTGTTTTTTGTTTTTTCAAGACAGGATTTCTCTGTATAGCCCTGGCTATCCTGGAACTCACTCTGTAGACCAGGCTGGCCTCGAACTCAGTAATCTGCCTGCCTCTTCCTCCCGCGTGCTGGGATTAAAGGCGTGTGCCACAGAGGTATTTTCTTTTTAAAGGATGTTTAGTTTAATAACTGTTCTTCAGTGTAGCTGTTCGGCCCATGAAAGCCAATGAATTGTTCCCTTGGTGCCTACTAAATCCCCAGGGTGATTTTCTGTGTTAATATAAATTGAAAACTGTTTTGACATGTGATAGGGGAAAAAAATAATGGCATCACAAAGTGAAATCATGTAAGCAGGGCTAAGGAGGGAGATGCTCCCTGGCGATCGCAAAGACCTCAGATCAGATTCTGAGTACCCACATAAAGAAAGCCTAGCCAGAAAGTAGCTCCAGACCAGGAAAAGACACTTGAATATAAGGTATAGCGGAAGTATCAGACTTTGACCTCTGTCCCCTGTGTGTGTCTGCATACCCATACACGGGTGGGTATGCATTCATGTATGCCCCACTACCACCACAGAAACAAGCACATTTCCATACTACACAATACATCACTCGCATGCATACTCCACATACACATACCACTCACACATGCCACACACACACACACACACACACACACACACACGATATACACATGCATGCAGACACAAATGAATAAAAACAACAAAGTAAAAACAAAAATCAGGAATTAATCATTAGAAAAAAAAAACTATTTCTAGTAGTCTCCTGTGGCATCTCAGGATTTTCTTCCATCGCTGTGACATGTTATTCAAGTAGACACCTTGAGGGTCATTGATTCATGCGTATTTCTTCAGCTTACTGGCTGGTGAGGTTCCTATCCCTGCAGGTCACATATGGCTGTCTTCTGGTCTTCAAATATTGCCCCTGTTGTTATGAGTGGAAAACAGTCCAGCTAGGCAAAATGGGAGTGATTTATTCCATTGGCCACAGAGATTTGATGTGAAGACTGGACAGAAAATCTATACCAGTCAACCCCGAGTTCTCTAGGAACTTACAGAGGGGTAGGCAGAGCCAGGACATCATATTTTATAGCAGAAATGCATGTGACACCTTGGTAGCCAAAAGTCTAATATAATACTAACAACATTGGCATGCTACCCGTGGAGTGGGGGAGCACACAGCGTAGTCCTGCGGAGGCATGAGGCCCCAGAGCTGTCCTGATTCCCTAATCTACTCTGAGCTCCTTCCATCCTTCGGTTTCTACCTCACAAGCCCTGGGGGACAGGCCTGGACCACAACACCTGGCTTTAATTTTTAAAACTTTTAATTGACAAATATAAACGTCACTTTTTTTGGCTAAACGGATGACACTTGTCTAGAACGTCCTTAAAACTTTCCGTTGCACCAGAGGTTTGTCACCTTCGGTCACGAGAAAACACAATCAGGATTCTGACAACTCCTGTGCCCCCACCTCCCTCCATACACTCCTTCCTTCTATGTGTTCTCTTCTGCTCTTTGTCTTCACCCTTGCCTTTCTGGTACTTGTCTACGTTTTTGGTCCTTCTTTGTTTCTTTTCTTTTGTTTTTTTTAATTAATTATTTTATTTATTTACATCCCAAACACTAGCACCCTCCCAGACCCCTTTCACAGAGTTATTCTTTATCTCGTCTCCCCTTCTCCTCTAAGAGGTCAGCAGCCTGCCCTGGGAATCCCCCATCCTGGCCCATCAAGTCTTTCAGGGTTAGGTATATCCTCTCCTACTCGGGCAAGACAAGGAAGCCCTGTTAGGAATTTATCTGCATTTATGGGAACAAGAAATAAATCACAAAATAGACATCAATGTGTTTGAAGATAGGTATTTTTCTGTCTGAATCACCTGGTCCTTTTCTTCCAAACATTTTTCTTTCTTTCTTTCTTTCTTTCTTTCTTTCTTTCTTTCTTCTTTTATTTACAGTCCAGTCATTATCCCACTCTTTTTTTTTTTTTTCGAGACAGGGTTTCTCTGTGTAGCCCTGGCTATCCTGGAACTCACTCTGTAGACCAGGCTGACCTCGAACTCAGAAATCCGTCTGCCTCTGCCTCCCAAGGGCTGGGATGAAAGGCGTGCACCACCACCGCCTGGCTCATTATCCCGCTCTTGGTCTGCCCTGTGACTGTTCCTCATCCCTCAAACTCCAACCCTGTCTCCGAGAGGATGTCCCTACCCCCTCATTCCCAATCCAGCAGACCTCCCCACTCCCCGGGGCCTCAGGGCCCTCAAGGGTTAGATGCATCTTCTCCCACTGAGGCCAGACCAGGCAGTCCTCTACTGTCTATGTGTTAGGGGCCTCATATTGGCTGGCGTACGCTGCCTGGTTGGTGGCTCAGTGTCCGAGAGATCTCAAGGGTCCAGAGTAGTTGAGACTGCTGGTCTTCCTATGAGGTTGCCATCTTCCTCAGCTTCCTCCAGCTTTTCCAGGGGTCCCCGGCTTCCGTACACTGGTTGGGTATAACCATCTACATTTCACTCTTTCAGCTGCTTGTTGGGCCTCTTGGAGGACAGCCATGCTAGGCTAACTGTCTGTAAGCACACCACAGCATCAGAAATAGTGTCAGGCCTTGGAGACTCCCCTTGAACTGGATCCCAATTTGGGACGGTCACTGGGCCTACTTTCCCTCAGGCTTTCTCCATTTTTGTTCCTGCAGTCCAAACATCCTTTTTTTTTTTTTTTTTTTTTTTTTTTAAACAAGAAATTAGTTTGGCTAGAAGTTTCTAATTATCTATACTAAATATATACAGTTTCTATAATGTGTGTGTGTGTATGTGTGTGTGTGTGTGTGTGCTTTTTCAAATTACCACCAAAGTCTTTACTACCCAGTAAGCTATTGCTCTGAGAGTGGCTAGAGTTAACGAGAAGAGCCAGCGCAGGGCCAGGATCTAATAAGACCTATAGAAATGAGTGACCTTAAGCAGGTGCTACCAATATAAACAGAGATTGCCTTCAAGCAAGAGAAGCCAGAGCTCCATGCAGGAGTAGATTCCTTTGGGCTGTTTCAGAATTAGTCAAGGCTAAGGGTACAAGCACAAATATGAAATGCTTACTTACATAATTTAACAGTAGTCTTGCCAGTATAGTTTTAAAGTGGTTCTTCCTGTAAGAACATCATGAAATGGACACAGTTTACTGCTGTAAACAGAGACCACCATGCTTCAAGGGGTAGAGCCAGGAAAAGCTGGGCAGCGGTGACTTTGTATGGTGAGAATCAACAGATGTTATTCATCGACTTGTTTAAGGATAGTGAACCGCCAGCCATTCAACTTATGAGTGTTGATGTTTTACAATATTTAATCAATATATTTTTAGGTATCTTGTATTTATAAGTAGATACTTATAAAATATAATTCTTATATCTATGTCAAAGGTCTAAGAAAAAATGATGGTATATCTTATGGACAATATTGTTAGTTTTAACTGTTCTTCAAATCTCTGCTTTACTATTGTGTACTTACATGCCTTTGTTGGGCGTGTTCACCTTTATGTTTTAGCATGTTAATTTCATGTTTAATTTACATATAGGTGCCACCTGGTGGAGTTCCTGTAGGTACCCGGGTGTTGGTTTTGTGGTTGCCAGTTGCTGTGGATCATTTCTAGTTCTTTCTCTCTACCAATACAACTTTATTATCACTTACTAACATAAGTGATAATTTAGTCAACAAATAATCTGTTAAATATTTTTAAATATTAGTGATTTCTTAGTCTCAGACAGACAGTGGAAACTCATCCTGGCATTTCTTTGTTAAAAGGTCCTAAATTTGAGATGGAGTAGTATCGATCTAGGTACTTTAGGACTCTACTGCTCATTTATTAAAACTGACCAGTTAGATTAGATTTTTATCACTTACTCTCATTCTTTGTCATGTGCATATTTGCACATGAATATGCATATGTGTATATGGGCACATATACAGATATGTTTTATGTGCCCATATGCAAACATGCATATCACCTTGCATGCTTGTGATAACATTTTGATTCATTTGGACGTCTGTTTCAAATCTTATGAACCACCATGTGAACATAGGTCTATACAATGAAGGTTTATTTGGCATTTTATTTTACATTCAAATACTTATCTACTATTTTGTATATACATTTGCTTTTGTGTTGATTTTTTTTCATCTTTTTGTGAGTGAATTAGAGTTTATTTTACCCTATACCAAACAATTTACCAAGCAATATACTAAGAAATCATTTTTTGGTGTATACCATAAAGGTATTTTGGGGTAAAATAAATTGTATATTGTGTGAAAGAAGAAACTATTATTCATTAATAAATTCTCTATATTTAACAAACTGAAGTTCGTTTTAGAGTCATGACTGCTATATGAACTCTACAGGCTTTTGGGAACATAAGGGCAAGGTATCATATGTCTGTGTATAAAATCTGGCTATGTGGAAAAATATGTCCTCATATCTTACTTTGTAAAGTAGGAGTCTAGACTCTTATGTGGTCCGAGGAATTTCAAACACACAAATATTCCCTCAACTTGACTCTGTAACTATAGGAAAATGCAATTTTAGTTATAAAATCAAAACTGTGACATCATATGCAGCTCGTCAAAGGAACATCAGAATTTTATGAGAAGAGTAGAAATTATTTCTTGGAGTATTTCAAATGCTGTTGGTCTAGGATGACGAAGCTTGTAGCTATGAGATTGTTAAAGCACTAGTGCTGTTCCTGTTGACACACCAAAATCCGCCACTGAAATCATTTGACATTTTCATTCAAGAAATCAAAAACAAACTTATTTTATAATTTCAACCTTCACCTTAAAAATCAACCTAAAAGGTTAATACACGACAATTTGCTCAGTATTTCTAAATCTGCCCTAAATGTTTGTTTCTAAAGGTATTTAGCAATAGTATTTACATACCTCTTATAAAGATATAAAATATTCCTGTTACCAATAAACATACATATGAAGGAAACTCTATTTTAGTAAGAGACTAACTGAGAAAGAGGCAGCGTGTCCTGTGACATGATAGGTCCATGTAAGGTGGTAATAGGCATCTTTAGAGATACTGTGTTCATCTAGGGTCAGTTTCTAGGAAAATACTCAAGACACTGATACACGGAGGATGACCATAAGCTAATGTTACTATTATATAGAGAGGTGTGGGCTGATTTCAAATGAGTAGCACATGACAAGGACAATCATTGCCTCCTCCTACAGTTAGCTGAAGAAAATACTACCGTTTGGAGTGGATTATATTTTACTACAGTTGATGGAAGAGAATGAATTAAAGGAAAGTGTAGGTACAAAGAGACCAGAGACTAATGGAAGCAGGCGCCCAAAGGAAGAAGAATACAACTGTTAAACAAACATTGTGTCGAAGCTCACACCAAGCTCACACATTTGCACCACAGGAGCCTGCAGTCATGAGTAAAACATGGCAGTGGTAATATGGTACATGCCCAGAGAACTGGAGATAATGTTAATTTTAAAGCATGATAAATTTGATAAAAATTAAAAAAAATAAACACAGAAAAATTACGGACAGTCACTCATTTGTGAAACTAAGCCCACTGTTTTTGATCACCTCTACATTAATTACTGAACTTCACCAAAATTGGTAGCACTGTTTGAGAAAAGAATTCTCAAGAATATGAATCAGTTTTTCATAAATCGTTTCTTTTTTTTTTTTTTTTAACTTAATGTAGTCCTTCAATCGATGTAACCTACACATTAGGCATGCCAATAACTGGGCTCAAAATACTAAAATGTAGTCAACTGGATGACCCCTTTGAAGACAACAGAGTACAGGGTCTTGGCTTTTATGGTTTAATAGATTTGATTATTTAAAAATCAATAGGCAAAGGAAAGTCAATCTCTGTAGTATTCCCCCCTTTACTGTTCTGAAATGAAAATAGAAAACCAATCTAAGGAGGCTGGAGAGATGGCTCAGTGGTCAAGAGCACTGACTGCTCTTCCAGAGGTCCTGAGTTCAATTCCTAGCAACCACATGGTAGCTCACCACCATCTGTCATGGGATCTGGCGCCCTCTGCTGGTGTGTCCGAAGACAGTGACAGTGTAGTCCTATACAAAATAAATAAGTCTTTTAAAAACAGAAAAAAAGGAAGGAAGGAAGAAAAGAAAGAAAGAGAAAAGGAACCTGAACCCCAAAATATAGGCACAGACGTGAACATAGACAAACCTGAATCCACAGAGTGATGCAGTATCAGATGAATTGCATTTATTTCAAAGATATTAGAAATATACATAAATCACTACAGATGGAGAAGTCTGCTGAATGAAGCCCACCACTATTCAAAGTGTGCCCACCTTTAAATAGTAGCTATTTTCTCTTTCTACATTGAAAACTTAAAATGCAAGGTCTTACCTTTTTCCCAAGTTAACACACTTGACAACCCCCTGCCCCGTGCTCTGTGATCAATATTTAATAAAGGACATAGAAAAGTGTTCTCAAGACACATTTCACATCCTACTGGCAGTATTGTAGAGGGAGTGGCATTCTGTAAACATACTTTGTCTCCCGTATCACCCATTTTCGTAAGCGGGAAGGGCAGTGGACGCTCCAGGTCCCCTTTGACTCTCGCTAGCTGCCTCCAGTTCACTGTGCAAAGCGGCAACACAAGTTCCTTACCTCATGCCAGTCTTTTCTCCACACGGCAGTGAATAGTGTCTTACCACTGAAAGGGGGATGAGCAAAACTGTGAAGGTTTTTCAATGCTATGTTAATTATCTTAGTTCTGAATTTTAAAAAAAAAAACATTGTCCCCTATAGTGTAATTTTCCTGGGCTCTTTGACAAGGATGAGTGTTAAGTTTATAGGTATATTTTCTAGCAAATCATCTGAAATGTTTTAATTAGAATATTGTGTTTTTCTTTGAAGAACTTTACAGTATTAAAATGAGATCAGGAGAAAAAGTAGGCATAATATTTATGGGTAATGAATAATTCATCACCAATTTTATTCCTGTTTTACATTAAAAGTGAGAGGGATACAGTACTGTGCATATGTTCAGTTTATTACTACAAATGAAGTGACTGTAAGATTTTACAGCTGAG
The DNA here is from genome assembly GCA_019843815.1 of Montemys delectorum. NCBI lineage: Eukaryota > Metazoa > Chordata > Mammalia > Rodentia > Muridae > Montemys > Montemys delectorum. The sequence goes on along the minus strand of JADRCD010209326.1, from coordinate 4,085 downwards.
ATTCTAGGCTCCAATTTTCCTTTCTTCTTATTATCTCTTACATCTTGGATCCGATAAAGCATAGAAAATTTGATATTAAGTGACCGGCAGAAGTACATTCAGTTAGCTTGTTTCCTAGTCTTTCTTCCTGTTGTCTCTCAATTTACACCTTAATTGTGTTAACATGTAGGGCTTTGGTTGCTTGTATTTAAATGTTACCTGAACACCTCTTCCTTTAGGGATCATTCATATAGTAACAAACATTTATAATAAATTTTAAAACTTAAGTTTCATAGAATGAACTAAAAATTCATTGTATATTAATCCTTTTTAACTGATGTATTTTTCTTTCAAAGACAAAAGATCCAGAGCTCCACCTTTTCCTGAACGATTACACCTCGGTCTTTACTGTGACACCCACTGGTATCACCCGCTACCTCACCCTGCTTCAACCTGTGGACAGAGAAGAACAGCAAACCTATACCTTTCTGGTAAAATATTTAATATCTGTGTATATTACTGATATACAACATAGCTGAATCTGAATCTGACATTAAAGTGGACAAGGTCAATGATTTAAGGGTTAAAACATGCCATGTCAGGAAGAAGAGAACATACCAGTATGTTCATTTTTCTCTTTTACTCTTTATAAATTTTATATTAATTTATATTTATAAACTATACTAATATTTACTCCCTGGAGAGAAAAAAATATTTTCCCCAAATCTTACCCCATAGGAGTGAATGATATAAAGTGAAGCCCATGAAATGAAACATTATTTTTTAACTTTTGAGGTACGGGTGAATTTTCAGTCTCACTGCTGGATGAGGCATCAACTAGCAATGATCCTCCCTCCAGAGAGCCCCTGGTAATGTACAGAAGGTGCTTCTGACATACACTGGTAGAAACAATGAGTGTTGTTGGACATGGCACAGCGCATTCCAGGAGCCCCAGAGAGTGTCAGCACCAGCATGTCGGTAATGTTGAGACAAAGACCTTGGCTTTGACTCATGGAGGGAGGAAGGAAGATCAGTAGAGTTGTGGTTTATAGCCATAGATCATGGGAGAATACAAACACACCAAACACTTACATGGAGTCCTTAGCTTCATAGAGATAGAACTAAGTTACATTGTATCCCAATCCCAAATGAAAAACAGGAGATGATACAAAGGCACAAGTTACATTATGGGGCTTCCTTAGGAGTTTATTCTCAAAGTGCACACATAGCAGGCAAATGAAGCTTCTACAATGCTTCCTATGATCATTACAATTTAGATATATAGTAGATTATAGAAGTCATTCAGGCAAGATGGCCTACAGAGGGTTACAGGACTAAAGCCTGTTATCAATGGATGTTGATGAATCACTTATGTTGCCATTTTACACATTAGTAGAATAAATCTTACATCACATACCTATGGCCTTCAGTTTCTTAACCAATCTAAGAATGCTGATTTGGAAAAAAAAAAAAAAAGTGCCTTATATGCAAATTCTATAATCATGAAGAAAACTTCTTCAGTTATACATTAGGCGTTGGGTAGTAACTGGGACTGTAGATAGAGAGCTCAGTTGACGGAGTACTTCCTCAGCATGCATGAGGTCTTAGGTTCAATCCCCATCACTGTATAAATCAAATGTGGTGGGACATGCCTGTCACCCCAGCACTTATGAGGTAGAAGTAGGAGTACGAGAAGATCAAATTCAGAGCCATCACCTGTATAGAGGTCTGCTGGAACTTACAGAGATCCTGCCTCAAAAGCAAAACCAACAACAAGAACCAAAATGTAGCTGGCTTCTAAGTGACACCAATGTCATTGGTCCACCGTAAGCTTCTAAAACCTCACATCTCATTATTTAAACGTTATTGTAACTACACAATGAGCTCCTCAGTAACTGCCTCCTTGGCATGTTAAAACATTTTGGATATTTGCAATTCACATCTCACTGGTTTGTTTTGTCGACATTAAAAAAAAATGTATTAGTGGGTCAGAGTAGCTTCTCAGCTCTTGTATTTATGCAGCGTCTCTACTGCATTTTGCTTCTCCACAGATAACAGCGTTTGATGGCGTGCAAGAAAGTGAGCCAGTCGTGGTCAATATCCGAGTGATGGACGCAAATGATAACACTCCAACCTTCCCCGAAATCTCCTATGATGTCTATGTTTACACAGACATGAGTCCTGGGGACAGTGTCATTCAGGTAAGACCACTGGATGTGAGATGCGCTTGAGGCAGGCATTTCCAGGGTATCCTGTTCTGCTCTCCCTAGGAAATAAAAAATGGGCTCCAGGCACACAGATGGCACAGCTTTAGAAATTTCCAAATTGATGTTAATGTTTCAAATGCAAATACATATCTTGGGCCGGTAGGTTTGCTCAATGAGTAAAAGCCACACAACCTGTGTTTGATGCCCAGAAACCACAGTGGAAGGGCTGGACCACATCAAGAAATCTGACTGCATACACAGATGCACACATGCACTCCAACTCACAGTGAACATACACTGTATAGAGAGAGTTTGAAGTAGCTACTACATAAAACAACTGTTTGACCTGCTGATACTTGGTATGTTTTATTTTTTTAAGTTTAGAATACTAAATACAATTAATTAGTGTTTCAGCACATGATTTAAATATTCAACTTACCTTTCCTTTTTCTGGAAATGGGCTGTCTCCTTTGTTGACATACATAAAAGATTATAGTAATAAATTGGTAGATTTACCTATTAGATATTTCATACCTCAATAAAATCTCACCATTATATCAGAGAAAGTTTAGGATAGAGGGTAAATGGTTCTTTTGAAACCTTGCAAATCAGACCAAATTTTGTTCTTGATTTGTTTTATTTTCTGCATTTTCTATGGTTACATTTAAATAATTACAAGCCCTTGCAAAATTCTTTAGTATTCTGACTATTTAAGAGAAATGATAAGGACTCGATAATATCAATATGTTGAGATTGAAGAATTTAAAGTGCAGTTGATTCTAGTGTTTTCCAAGGCATCTATTCAACATTTTTTCCTTGGGAGCTCGTTTCACTTCAGAGTTTCTGCATGTGCATCTCAAAGGGCAAAACACTGGTAATTAACACTGCACACTCAATTCATTGGGTTCCGATATGCAGCCATGAAGAGACCACTGACCTAGACCTTCTCCAACCCTGAGGGTCAGACTATCAGATTAAGTCACTTTGGGGCCACGGAGGTCATGGTCCTGCGTACCTATTACAGTATCTGGCAACAGAGTACTGTACATTATTCATATGACTTGAACAGTGGCAAAATAAGTAGGTGTTAAATGTTGGTGTATAGCTTGTCATGAGATGTAGAGGTCAGTAGGTTTTGAAAGCTAGCCAGATGCCTCCCCTATGGTGTTGTCCTTGGCTCTACATCTAATTCCATCTCGGGCCTCCATCCTCCCATTTCCCATCTTCATTTCCTTGAATTATCTCTTCCTCCTGATCTCGTCCTTACTATGCATGGTTTTTGAGCTTCACTATCTTCTCTGTGCCCTTTGGTGTTTCCCTTCTAAGCCAGCATCCTTCAGTTCAGCGGTCAGCAGTTTGCCCCTAAGAATTAAGTCTCTACCATGCTTGCATCTCAGAGGCAGAGCACATTGTTGCCAACAGTGTGATGTGGTGAGAAAATGTTTCTAACAGGATATCATATGTCTCTATAAGTATACAAGTGCATACAAAGGCATGTGTGCATACACAAACATACACGCACACAGGCACACACATATGTGTATATACACACACACTTCAAAGACAAGCATATGCATAAATACATGCATGCTGACATGTTCACTGACATACCTATGCATAAACACATATACCTGTGCATGTATGCTCAAACACCTATGCATTTACATATATCTACACATACCTCTCAATGTTCACAGGTATTCAAACACCTGTGCATGCACACACACATACATATCCATGAGCACACCAACACACACATCTGTGAATGCTCACAGTCATATACACATGCCTGTGCATGTACACATGCATATACATACACACCAGTGAATGTTCATACACATACCTGTACATATTTGTACACACATATATGCACACACCTGTGTATATACATATATATAT
>JADRCD010209325.1:0-23631 GCA_019843815.1 Montemys delectorum | reverse complement strand
TTAAAATTGAGATAGTTTTTTACTTTGATTTAGTTACAGTTTACATGTTTTAAAAAAAGATAGTCATGCAAGAAAAGATTTGAACGCTTAGGCATTCTAAAATTCAGTTACAGACTATTAACTTTAGTCTTTGAAAGACCTACAATATAAAATTGCAAACTATTTTATCACAAAATATCTAAAATTTGTCAATGTTACTATCCATGGAATATATTTACACTACTAGTTGTTGAAATGTGAATTAATATTATACTTTTAAAATAAGGACTTTTATATTTTCAATAGACATGTGTTATATTTGTTATATATTGGCATAACAAATACCATAAGCAGGGTAGCTTTTTAAAATCAGAAATTTAAATGGTGGTATTTCCCATAGGTAGTCAAGAGTCTAGAGTTTTTTTCAACCTGTAAGCCACTATCTTAAATTATATTTAGAGGAGGTGGTGAGCCAATTATACATAAGGACATACCTACAAACACATCTTGAGCCTGCCTAGCATTGTTAAGACTGCTTGAGTGGACTTGCTTGTTATGCACACTCATAGGAAGTTATGAGGTTGCCACTGAGTTAGTCAAGTTTCCTACAGATTCTACAAAGTATGATACATATCACAAAAGTTGTCAAAGATCAAGGTGGCCACTCATCCTATCCAGGGAGGGTCAACTCTCTGATTGATAGATGATGCTTCTCTGTGGTGTTTATGTGTTGAAGAGAGCAGAGCCCTCTGGTCCACATTTATCCGGGTGGCTAACTCCATGCATGAGGAGTTCCCCATGAAGATGTAGTAACCACTCCCAAAATGCCTAACATGCTGGGTCCGTCAGCATTGATTACTGAGTTTTATTTATGACTTTGGGGTTGCTATGTAAATACTCATGTCCTGCCAGCTGTGCAAATGTGTGTAGGGATCAAAAGTAAAATATCCAGTTGAAGTTGCAAAGGTCTGTGCGCTTTTCTGTGACCACATGACATGCGTGTATGAGCTGATCTCTAGAGAATCATGTGCCGTAGTCTACACTTTAATAAATTGGAGCAAAACAATAGAGAACTTTATGTACCAATTCTAAATTGCTGATACTAGCATCTTTGCTGGCCTCTTCTATCTGTGCACATACAGAGATCCACAATGCCTATACCAGAAAGTTTCTGAAACATACTCATGCTAATTGCATGTGTGTAAATTACTACACATTAGATCCATTTCCATGTGGTTCCTGCACACACATTTGATAAGTAAATGAGGTACAGAGATCCATACTGTAAGTACAAACATCTTTAACCCTATGGTACATGAAGGGCCTATGGATAGCCTATGTGATTAAGAAACCCATCATCATGTGCTCAGCATGCCAAGGAAACCGAGCTAGATACTGTGAAACAACTACAATGGTCTTGACTCAAGAGAGCCCACAATCTCAAATATACTTCCTGCCCTACTTTGGCTTTTATCTAGTATTTTGATGATTCTTTTGTTTACATTCTTTTTCTCTAATCCACAAAAAAACCCTGAAAATTATAATATTGGGGCTTGAAGGTACTGTTTGCCACAATATATAATTGTCTTCATAAACTGCCTTTTAGACTGAATACAGTAAAAAACTCCTTATGTAATTTGCAGTGAAACTAAAGCTTTAAAAGATAAATTCACACATGTGTGCTTGTCGAGGTAGTACACACCATTCTGATTTCAAAGCACATACTCTATCACTGGTGCCATAAAGAACTCTTTTTGTTTCTTTATCATTAAACAATGTAGCAGAAGCTTTATACTGAAACAGCTCCTTAGATGGAATGCCTTCATGGGGTAGGAGGAAAGAGATCAATGGCATTTCAAAAGAACACTTAATCTAAAGCAAACTGTTGTTATTTCTGCCTGCAAAACAGCTCTAAGCTAAAGTAAATAAATACAATGGTTTAGTTAGAGAAAAGCCAAAGATGATTTTTGATTTCTCCATGGACAGATATTTCTGGATTTCACAGGTTCATGGTTTGTTTTGATAAAATGAGTCCTTCTAGCTGAAATTAACTGTTAGTCACACTTTTTATTACTGTCACAAATGACAAGGTAATCAAATTATAAAGCGGGAAGGTCTATTTGGTCTCATACATTCAAATATTCTAGTCTGTATCAGCTGGCCCCATCTTCAAGCTTGAGTTGGGGTAATTAATCATAGCAGGAGTATTGTCAGAGCAAACTAGCCAGAAGGCATAGAAAGGGAAATAAAGAGAATCCTCCAAGGACCTTTGGCCTGAAGGTTGGAGAGATCACACACACACACACACACACACACACACACACACACACACACACGCACACACACACCTCACTATGCTGGAACTCTTCAAGATGTTGCTACCTACCAGGAGCACCATGCTAAGGACTAACTCCTGCCCATACACACCTTTGGGACTCCTGATCAATCCATGAACTCAAGATCCTGAATTTGTCATCATGAGTAACATATAATGAAACTGTTGAATGTCTTTCTGAATTTGAAAGCCAGTGAGACAGTGAGCTCAATAACACTGCTCCAACCTCTGACTGGTAGGGAACTCATTGAAAAAGAAACTCACCAACTGTTCCTATGTGACTTCAATCAAGTAGAGAGACCTCCAAGGGTACCAATGAGCAAACCACACTGAGTGGATGATAATTAATCTTCTAGGAAATCCTGACTCTGCAGTTTCATCTTGTGGAAAGAATTCATTGAGTCACTAAGATGTAGTTCTGATGATCTGTTTGTTTCTGAGTACTATTGTTTCATAAAATAGTATACAATGAATCTTCAATGTTTTGAACCTTATGCAATTCAAGCAGGTCCTTTAGAACATCTTATAAATGTGAACATAGGGGGCTTTAAATTTTTGATTGGAAATAATTTGGACATGATTACTTTCCAACTATTTTTTTTTCATTCCAGGCTTGGGAATCTTTACTATAAATGCTTAGAAGAAGCTCTGAGGATAGGGGATATAATGATGTTGTCTGAAGCAGTGACTACTAGAATTTAGGTTCATTTTCATACACAACAGGGTCGAATGTAGGCTTACTGTTATTCTCAGCCAATGAGAAATATGTGAACACCCCTCTTAGAACAAAAATAGAGTCATAGAGAAGAAACATCAGAGTAGTTCCTATAGAGGAGCAGAGATACTCTATAAATTCTCCTGAATTGTTTTCAAATTTCTTTTAAATTCTAGATTCCACAGCTTAAAATCCAAGAATCATACATGTAGCAAAGTTACACTAGGCTTCAGAGCAGTTTCATTTCATTTAAGATTTGATACAGCACAAATGAACATCAAGAGTTAAGTGGCAGCTGGGCAGTGGTGGTGCATGCCTTTAATCCCAGCACTTGGGAGACAGAGGCAGGCAGATTTCTGAGTTTGAGGCCAGCCTGGTCTAAAGTGAGTTCCAGGACAGCCAAGGCTACACAGAGAAACCCTATCTCGAAAAAAACCAAACAAACAAACAAAAAAAAGAAATAGACATTTAAACTGGGGTATGGTGTTTCATTTGGATAGGATGTAAAAAGAAAAAATGGGAAAAGGAAAGAAAAAATGGTCAGAAGAAATATACAACTCAAAAAACTATGCTTAATGCAGACATGGTCAAGCAAAAATAGCATGTGACTTTATTTACATAAAATGAGTCTGGCTGTGGAGAGCAGTGATTGTGTAGCTAATGAACTAAGAACAAAAGAAAGGGGTGCATGGAGCAAAAGATAAAGCATTGGGGACAATGAGTATGCTTACTATATTAACTTCTGTGTTGGCTTCATGGAGGCAATAAAATACCAAAGCTTGCACTGTAAATAAATGTCCTTTACCATATATCAGTCATATATATACCTGTTTGAAAATTGTGTGGTGTAATTAAATAACACAGAATACTTTCCAAATACGGTTATGCCATCTTGTATTTCAGACCATGTGGGAATAAGTTTATGTCTGAGTTTCAAATATTTATTTCGCTTGTAGCCTAAACTTTATACAATAATTTTGAGTCTTTATGTACTCTACTGAATTTGACTCCTAAAATCAAGGCCTGGAGGCACATGTGATCTGTCAGTTTTTGTTTTTGTATTTCAGCTTCTTCATTCTTAAATTTTTATGATTATTCATTTATTTTGGAAGAGGCATGTGTGGGTGTCAGATGCTAAGTGAAGGGAGTCGATTCTCTCTTCCACCATTCCATAGACTGAGCACGTGTCATCAGGGTGGTGGCATATATAGTTTTGTCAGCCCTAACTTTCTCCTTGTCTTTTGTGTTAAAGTTCTCTAGTCATGTATTTGTGCTTGATGCCTCAGGATTACTGTGTCCTGAGCGGATAGGGATGGTGTAAGAGACTCCAAAGAAGCAGTCTAGTGTTTACTAACAACATAGCCTCTCTGTGGGAGCATGCCTTGCCTCTTCTGGAAACCTTTCCATTGTTTCACCCTGCAGATACATTCTTAGTTTTATTTTCTTTTAGTTATCTCATGAGAAAATTAGAAATCCACACATTGCAGATAAAAACCTCTGGCATTCTTTTTAAAATGGTAAATACATCTTTTTAGTTTCTTTTAATTGTGTATTTTATACATGCATATAATGCTTTGATCAAGCCCACTCCCATTCGCTCCCTTCTAATTACTCCCATATACCTCCCCATACTATTTAGTACCTTCTGTTTTTAGATACATTGAATCTTCTTGGTACTGACAACACATAACTTCTCAGGGGCCACATTTTGAAGAAAGCAGACTACTCCTTCCCCAGCAGCCATCAGTTGCCAATAATAGCTCCTCAGGTGGGAGTGGGACATTGTTAACCACCCCCATCCATTCTCTGACCAATGTGACACTAACCAACTACTTGCCTCCTTGGTTTGTAGAAACTCAGCCCAGCCATGGTTTAAGGTCTAACCAATCACCACAAATGCCTCCTTGGTGTGTAAAAACTCAGCCCAGCCATGGTTTACTGTTGAACCCATCACCACCAATGCCTCCTTGGTGTGTAGAAACTCAGCCCAGCCATGGTTTACGGTCTAACCCATTACCACCATTGGCTCTCCTACAGAGTGTTCTAACTTTCCTAGTGGTGGTGCTGACTGAGCATTGGCTTAAGAGTAGGGAGAATACAAGTAACAATATTGTGTAGCTTCCTCTTTACAGAGAAGAAGTCTCCAATGAGATTCTTCAGCATTTTGTAGAAAGGGCAACATTCCCTCGCCAGGGGTTATCTTAATCACAGAATAAGTAACTTGAAATCATCCCTATACCCACGGGTGACTCATCACATTTTCAAGGTATTCCAAAGAGGTTCCAGTAGGATCAGTGTTGAGAGAATGAAATTCCCTGTTTTCCCCCAACTTTTTGTAGTGCCTTCATTACTTCTTCAGACTCTAACAGATGACTTTAATTGTCTGCACACACATATTAGTTTGACTACTTGCTTCTGGGTCATGTTTTCCAGATTGAAAATTCTGCATTTCTGTACACACACACACACACACACACACACACAGAGAGAGAGAGAGAGAGAGAGAGAGAGAGAGAGAGAGAGAGAGACAGAGACAGAGACAGAGAGAGACAGAGAGAGACAGAGAGAGACAGAGAGACAGAGAGAGACAGAGAGAGACAGAGAGAGACAGAGAGAGAGACAGAGAGAGAGACATAGAGAGAGAGAGACAGACAGACAGACAGACAGAGAGACAGACAGATACAGAGAAATTGCAGGGAATAATTCACCATAAGAAATCTATACCAGATATATGCTGATGCTGACCAAACAAAATACTCTGTGAACAGAGTTGATAAAAAATATATATATACAAATATATATATCTTAACCTGGGAGGGACTAAAGGGAGGACAGTGAGAAGGAAAATGATATAACTCTTAAAACTCTATATCTACCAATATATAAATGTGTAAATAAATAAATAAACAAATAAATCTTCTTGATGAATGATAGCCCAGGTTAGCCTTAAGATCCTCAGTCTGTTTGCTCAACACTCAGATTTTTCTGTTCTCTCCGTATACCCTTCTAGCTGAGCAGGTGCCGTTAAACAATGTTCCTAATATACTAGCTTATCCTCTAATTTGTTATGCTGTTAAAGCCTCAATGGATTTAAAAGAACTCAAGCTCAATGCTGTGGATCTAATTGTTTGTTTGATTGTTTACCTATAGCATCCAAAGGGTAGTATTAGAAATTCTTTAACTGTGCTACGTTAACATAGTAAACATTAACTATCTCTTCTAATGTTGATATGTATTTGAGTATAATCCTTCCCTCAGTTGACACAATCATGCTATTCTCTTTCTCTCTTCTTTAATATTTACCTCTAGGGAACTGAAGATCCATTTGACAGAACTTCACTTTAGTAAAGCAACATTTGTTGACAAGGATATATAAACCTTAAACTCTTATAGGTAGAGGGGTGAGCCTCCAAATCATTTCTGTGAAACTGATTCTCAAAATGAAACTTGAAACTGTAAATACTGTAAATTAAACCCCTACAAACAATAGTATAAGTTTGATTCATACAAACAATAATGTAACTTAGACCTCTACAAACCCTTGTGACTGCTTAGAGAAAAGACAGTTAAGGTTAGTAGAAAGATCTTCATCTTTCTAACCAACCCTCTCCAAGTGTGAGCATTCAAACATTGCAAGTTATTAATGGCATGAAACAGGTCTCAACAAAAATGTCAGCTATCTTTCCTTAAAGTGTATGGTGGAAACATTCAACCAGGAAAGCATACATGGCAAAGGTCTCGGCTAGAAATATGAACAATCCATAGGGCAAAGAAATTACAGAGAATAATTCAGCACAAGAAATCCGTGCCAGATATATACTGATAAAACAAAATCTATGGACAGAGAGTTGACTTTATTACGTGATGCAAAAACCTAGATGTTACAAAATAGTTTCTAGACCATCTGGTAGAATCATCAGCAACCCATGTGATTTTCCTATGAAAGTATAGTCTTTATCTAGCATTCAATATGGGGTGTTAAAGAGAAAAATGAGGTATAAATGTTAGGAAAAATGCAGTGAGTTAATATAGTGTCAGCCCTAGAATGTGGGTTCTCAACCATCTGGCCCTGTTGACCATAGGCTCTACTTCCCATCAGAACCCTCTGCAGATCCTAGTCCTCTCTGTATAACTGTGCTTTACCACAGGTATAATGTTAGGGGTCATAGTTGTTATATGAACTAATATTTTGAGCTTATGTCAATGCAGATAACCATCAGACTCAAGGATATGTTAGATTTCTAAGAAGGTCTCAAGAGGAAGCATATCTCTACAGGAGAATTTGTAGCACAAAGATTTGATGCTTGTAAGTAATCTCTTAATTTTATATGGGGATGTAAATTTCTTGTATTTTGGTTGTGGGCCTAGCCTTTAATGGCTAAGCCATCTCTACAGCTCTGTGAATCTCTCATTTAACATTTTACAGTTTTATTAGATTGTGTACTTATGAGAAAATATCTGATATAAAATCCATGCTTTTTGTTTTTGGTTTTTAATTTATTCTTTTTTATTCTTAACCTACAATGAGACAAAATAAACAGAAATAAGAATGTAGAGCAGACTTTACCTGTAGTGAACCAGAAACAGAAAGAGGAGGGGACCTTTGACCATGTATAATCTTCACAGGAAATATCAGAGTATCCTAATTCTCCATCAAGACCACAAATCCTAAGCATTCAGGCACCTCAAAAATAGTACCAAAATTTTTGACACATGTGCCTGTGGGGGATGTTCCAAAAATCTAAGATAAACTGTCCTCAAATGCACTAGAACAGAAACAGGGAGCTTGTATTCATCAGTTATTTTTTCCCTAAAGACATAGAAATTCAATCATATGTTACCTGGAATAAAAGTGTCTCATAAGCATCTACCATTCCAAAGAAATTATGTGCCGTGTACACTAGGGAAAGAAATATCTCTGGCTAAAGCATTTTAGAACTGGAAATTCTTATTCAATATATGTTGCATATCTTAGGGTTTCTATTGCTATGATAAAATATTATGACCAAAATCAATTTGGGGAGGTAAAGCTTTCTTTTACCTTATATCTCACTGGTAACACCCCATCACTGAGGGTGGTTAACGCACAAGACTGAAGGCAAGAACTGAAGCTGAGGAGGTAGAGAAATGCTCCTTATGGCTTGCTCAGCCTAATTTCTACACAACATAGAACCACCTACACAGAGGTAGCATTTCCCACAAAATGCTGGACACTCCCATCTCAAGAATAATCCCCATAGGCTTATCCACAGGCCACTGCAGTGGGACATTTTCTTGATTGAGTACCCTCTTCCCAAATGACCCTACTTCCTATGAAGCTGACAAGAAAGTAACCAGTAGACAGTGGAATTGATATTGTTATTTACTAGAGGATACACTGGTTGTCAATAATATTCTGAGTAAGCTACAAAATAAATTAACACAGGTAACTGCCTGGTCATTATTTAAAAGTTACTAAGAATATAGTAAATCTTCTTAATGTCTTACACTTACTAAAATGTGAACATATGTAATATATCTTCCATTGCAGCAGAATGGCAATCATTGGAAGGAACCCCTATTAAAAGAGCAAAGTTGTGATTAAATACATCTCAGAATCAGTTCACAAATAGTAACAATTACGTAAACAAGCTACAGCAAGAAGAGGTTTTTAAATCTCTCTAGGTCATTCTAATGCCTCAAATATTTTCCAACTTCATATAATGTAATCACAAATTCAATACCTTTAGTGAAATCTCATTAAATAAATTACACTCTTGTATAATTATACATGCCTAATTTCTATTACCACTAGGAAATATTTTGTGTCCTAAGTACATCAGATAGAGATTAAGTAATTCCATCTTAGCCTTTGAATTAATTTCAAAAAGGGGAAATTAAACCTAAGGTTGTCTGTTTATTGAAATTAAGATTAAATAATAGTTATTAAATTGCTTCACTGAGATCAATAAAATTATTCAGTATTTTCAGTAACAAAGAAATTGCAGGAACAATAGCTATAATTGCTTTGCTTTTATGATCTGATATATGAATATTTTCAAGGTTTATTGAGGACTACAATCTCAACATGTGGCAAATATTAGTAACTGGTTTTTACTGAATTCTTTTTGAAAACAGATTTTTCCCTCTTTTAAACAAAATTTTAGCAAACAACTTCATGCCTTAGGTTGACCGACTTGAAAGAGTCGGTGTTTCAAATTTTATGAACCTTAAAACATCCCTTTCCTAAGATTCAAATCAATATGCTCAGAACCATGTTGTTGATGACTGTGTGTGTGTGTGTGTGTGTGTGTGTGTGTGTGTGCTGCCTTCCTTGCCTTGCTATATGGTCAATTTTATTTTCTGATATATCATCTATTTTCCTTTCATTGTTTCATTCTTTCATAATTAATTCATAAAATAAATTCAAAAGGAGTCATAATATGTGTTGCCTTATGTCAATTGATTTCAAAGTGTACATATTCCTCAAGCTAGATTTCATTATATTCATTTAAACTATGTGAAAAGTGAATAAAGAAGGATCGAGAATCTGCCTGTTTCAATAAACTTCTAAGTTGGAGAGGCAAGATGTAAACTCAGTCTCACAAGTTCTGGTCAGTCACTCTCATCTGTTGACTGTACTTTATGTTGCTCTCCTGCAGATTGTGATAGTTTTACCATTTGATTTTGGGAAATCAATCAATCCTTTTATTGCTTTCAACATTATTTTGATTTTTGTCTGGGCACCTACTTCCTCATCATGAAGTTTATGGCTTCATGGACTTAGTCTTACCGGGACTGTGTTCTGTCTTGCTCTTGTTTGTTTGTTTGTTTGTTTGTTTGTCTTGTTTTCTGTCTTACTCTTCTTATAGTAAACCTATGGTGTGTACTTTTCTTAACTTTAGATCTATGACATGTACATGAGCTTCTTAAAATTTGACATTTGAAATCCTTTCCACCTGAGAGAATTTTTACTCAATATTCGGCAAATATTCTAGCACTTAGACATTTGCCAGCACTCCTCAGGAATTTGTGAAGCTGGTTTCTCTCTTTCAGAGCAACCATTGCCTTATCACCACCAGAAAGGACAAGTGGCTACCTGGCCATCCTATAAATCCGCTAAAGTACATGCTGCTTCCAGTGTCCATCAGTATCACAAGAACCTGTTACACACCTCAAAGTTAATGTTTTGATCCTGGCTCTTCTCCTCTCCTCCCCTACTTTAAACTCATGGACTCATGCTATGCTCATACTCATGAGCTTCTCAGCCAACAGCTACTCATTCTTATAAGGCTGTTATTTTGGCAATAGTCCCTCTCTTTTGCTTTCTTTTGTCCACAACTTTTTTGATGTTCTTTAAGGACTTAGAGGAAGAATTGGGGATTTGGAGCCAAGATGTATTGCAGAGACCATACCCTGCAATGGATCTAACTCAAGACATGTATACAGTAGGGAAGGTTGGGAGATAAAGGCCACACTGGAATGACATGAGAGAGAGAGAGAGACAGACACACAGACAGACAGACAGATACACAGACAGACAGACAGACAGACACACACACAGACACACAGACACACAGAAACACAGAAACACAGAAACACAGAAACACAGAAACACAGACCAGAATAAGGAGAGAAGAGGAGCAGTATAGATACACAGACCAGAATAAGGAGAGGAACAGTATAGAATGGCAGGGATCTTTTAAAGAGTTAGAGACTAGTGATGACATAACTTAACTGCTTGCCCTGAGACACAAAGGGCAGACTGGCAAGAACTTAATTTCTAATACATCGCAACATCAGTCTCTCTCTCTCTCTCTCTCTCTCTCTCTCTCTCTCTCTCTCTCTCTATCTCTATCTCTATCTCTGTATGCGTGTGTCTCTGTCTTTCTCTGTCTCTCTGTCTCTGTCTCACTCTGTGTGTGTGTGTGTCTGCCTGTTTGTCTCTGTCTCTCTGTCTCTCTCCATCTCTTGCCTCTGGATATTCTCTCTCACTTATCTACAGTAGATAAAACACCTTCTCTTTCTGCGGACATATTATCAGTCCATACAATAATAAATCTTAAAGAATGTTTTAAAAATCCTTAATATAAATATGTCATTTCTTTAAAATAGAAGTTTTACAAACTAATGTGTGCTTTAGTTATTTCTAAGATAAGGAATTTAATCATGACTGAATGTTTAATACTCTAGGATGCATAGCACTGTGTTTTTTACAGTACATCAATATTTTGATTTCATAATCATCCATGCTAAGAAATCTACCTTTCTTTGAGGCAGGGTTCAAGAGACCAGCATTGGATATACATGGAAAATGTAAGATTTATTTTATAGCTCAAGAGTAGGAACCTTCTAAATAAGGGATGTGGTAGTCAAAATTGGTGGGGTTAAAGAACAACAACATAAGCCTAACAATGAGGTGGTCATAACAACCTTTTGCAACAAAGACACTGTAGCTGTTATCTAGAGTAAGCAGTAGAGAACCATTTGTAGTTAAGGTTACAGGTGGGGCATAGCCCAATCTTTGAGAAACAGATATAATCAAAAGCAGGAATGAACCTAGTTTGTCTTTACTATAAGATGCTGTCAAGTCTAAGACGGAGGCAGGCTAGCTTATCAAGTTGTCACATACCCTATGTTTTGTAGAAGACACTGAGATGTTCCTACTATGAATTGTCAGACCAGCCTCATAAGAGGCAATGAACTCAATGTCACCAGCCCCTCCCACAGAAGCTCTTACTCCTCAGACCCCAGCAGTCTCTAAAGCAGAGTCTTTTTGAGCAGCATCATCTTAGTCTGAGGTGTGATCATGGTCCCTAAGCTGAAGGCTATAAAGTTCACACCATTTCTATTACTGTATAAAAGCTGGGATTGTATAATGATGACATTGTGATTACTAATGTAAGACTTCAGGTTTTTTTCACACTTCTTTTTTCAATTGTTATTGATTGAGAATTTCATATAATATATTTTGATCATATTCACCTACTTCCCTCAACTCAACCCCACCTTCCTAAAGTTTTCTCTATTTTTTTTTATGTTGCCCATATGTTGTCTTGGGTGTGAGTCAGTCATGAAGTGTAGTCAATCTACCATGAGTACAGGAATAGCACCATTTAAAAAAAACAAATACACATATACATTATATATATATATATATATATATATATATATATATATACATATATATATTCTTCCTCTACTTATAGCTATCATATGTCAATTTCTTCTCAAATAAGGATGGAATTTCCTCTCTTCTCAATATCTGCTCTATGCAAAAAAATTGAAAATAAAAAATTGTTGTTTTGAGTTTCAGCAGACCTGGTGCATGCTGTGAGTTCATATGTGCAAATGTCCTTCTGGGTCTGGCAAACAATATTTTCTTGAAGACACCCTCAGGCTCTCACAACTTTTCTACCTCTTCTTGCAATAATCCCTGAGCCTTATGGGTGACAGCAGTAATATAGATTTCCAACTTAGGTTGAGTACTGTGTAGTCTCTCATCCTCTGCATATTTTCTGGTTGTGGATCTCTGTGTTAATTGTCTCTGGATACTGCAAGAAGAGGCTCCTCCTATAGGATTTGAGCACTGTACTGATCTACAGTATCCGGTGATAAGTCACTAGGAGTCATCTCCATACGCTGTCCCCTTAACAGAGTGATAGTAGGTGGTTCTTCCACAGAAAACTTGAGTTGTTAAATCCAATACACGTATACTATTAGCTGTGGCTTATCATGAAAAAGTGTATTGAAATAATATGATATGATTACATAATAAAATTCTTATTAATGATGCTATGAAGTGTTTATGAAGCAGCTGCTATGAAGGAAACAACCTGCTAAGTGCTTTTTAATAGGCATTTTTGAACTCCAATTTTGTCCAGCCAAATTATGATATAGGTTCTATGTATTTCCCTAATTTTTCCAGATTAAGAAGCTGAATAAAAATAGTGAAAGAGATTTCTTCGTAGGACTTTAACTCCAATATCTCCTATTCTGAATCCAGCATTCCATATTCTCACCATATAAATACAATATTTTAATACCAGGAAACTGATATTTATTGTTTTACAATACATATAGTTCTCTACCCTGCTTGATATTTACTATGATTTATTTTAAAAGAAAAATGGTGAATGTTGTTTGTCTATGACTCAAAGCTGTAGCATGCTAGCCATGAGATACAAATCCCAGGGAAAGGTTTTTTGATATGTTGACCTCACTTTGGAGCCAGTTTATGTACTGTGTGGCCTTGAGCAACTGGCCTTATCTCTCTGAGCCTCTGCTTCACCAACTTTACAATGGTATGAAGCCCATTTCTCCAGCCTATGCATTGCTTTCAGAAGCAAATAAGATTAACATTCTTAGCAAAATGCCTAACACATAGTAATGCCTTGAGTTAAGGCAGTTCACTGAATGGAATTTAGTACTTAAACTTTCAGAATCTGTTGTGCTTACTCTTTTATATGTTTTAGCCTGAAAATTCTTAACCCCAGGAATGTATTACTATGATTCTATTTCCATTGTACTGATAAATTATAATTTAAGTTGCCATTAATGGAAAAGGAAATACAATGTCATTAACAGAAGTAAGTCAACAATGGCAAAACTATTTCCAACAGGAAAAAGGTCATTTAGGGAATATAAACAAACAAAATTTCCACTTGAATATTTTACTTATTTGCATCAAAGGTACAAATTTTCCTCTGTTATAAATAAGTCATATTTACCTGCAATGTTAGTACATGCCTATTAAATAATGTAAAATATTTTAGAAGTTTGCGAGCATAGCAGATGGTTTCAGTGTTAAACAAGAGTAGGAAGTTTCCTTAATGTATAACCTTAGATACAGTGAACATGCTCCACAGGACAGTGGCAAGCAATTTTGCCACTCATTCCTAAATAAAAATGCTGAAACCCAAAAGTGTGAGACACATATTGGGAATAGTTCTCAACTTGAGCTTTGTGGCTAACCTTAGTAGCTTAACTATCAAGTGTGCACAGCTTAAGATCTCCTGAAAAAAATGTACAAACTGAATAACTGTCCTTCTCAGCTTGATATCCAGGCATGGCCCTAAGGGATCATCTTAATTGGTGATTGGTAGGAGGGACCAACTGCTAGCCTGGTTGCCATGCCCTGAGTAGGTTGTCCTAGGCAGTCTAAGCAATATGGTTAAGCATGAGCCAGTGAGAGAGCCGGAGGGCATGGTTTATCTACAGTTCCTGCCTCTAGTTTCCTTCTTCTTGTCCCTGTCCAGATACCCCTCAGTGGTGGAGTGGGACCTGGAAGTGTAAGTGCAGTAAAACTTTCCCATCTTTAAGTGGTTTTTGGAAATGCTTTACTACATCAACAGACAGAAATCCAGAGTAGTGGTATATTCTCATTAAGCTTTTTAACTTAATTCTTGTCTTTCTTTAATTATGTCTTATTTTTAGAGATGATAATATAATTACATCATATTTCCCTTACTGCAAATTCTCCCATATATCACTTCCTGCTCAAATTCATAGCCTTTTCTTTACTTGTAATTGTAAATGCATATACCACTCACAAACACACACATACACACACATATGTGCAAACACACACTCATACACATATATACACACATATACACATACACGCATATATGAACACACACAGTAACAGACACATATACACACATGCACACATACACACACATACATATGCTCACACACATATACACACACAGACACACACATTTACTCACTCATAGACACATTCATACACATACATACAGACTACATGTATCACACATACTCATACACAGTTACCCACATACATACACACAAGCACTCATACACACACATACACACACAGAAACACACATGCACACACACTCATGCACATAAGCATATCCATGTGTATATGTACCTAAATACACATATATAAGCATATACATAAATGTTTCTAAATACATATATACAACTTGCACTGTCTGTATAATGATGCTTGTATTAAATACTCACAGAGCTGGAAATTTGATATTAGATAGCCACCTGATGTGCTCATCACAGAAAAATACAATTTCTCTGCCTCTCAGCATTCATTAGCAACCTAGTTCTTTGTATAGGGCTGAGGCCACATGAGCTCTCCTCATCCCCATGAGCATGTCTATTGCTAAAGCATACATTTATGAGACCCAGATGCTTAATTCTGAGGCATATGGCCCAGCATCTATAATTCAAGTTGCAATTTTATTTCCTATGCATAGGCTGGAGACTGAACCTCTGAATTAAGGCTTTGAAATACAGTGATGTAAACACTTATCTTCCATTTCTATGTAACATGATACAGTGAAAACTGACAGGATTAGCTCTTGCTTTGAGGAGCTGATACAATAATTAATAAATACGAAAATGCCACAATCAGAACAGTTAATACACGTATCTGTGATGTACCTATAGCTATAAAAATATAGATAAAAGGCACTTCTGAAGCAATGCTACCTCCTTCTCATTAACAACAGTGAAGGTGCCTATACATCCTCGACCCTGGAGAAATCAGTAGGTAAAAATGGCAGAAGAACCCTTTAAAAACCATATTTTTCTCTATCTGTCACCACATTCTTCTTGGCTGTTCTTTAGTGTGTATGTGCTGCCAGTAAAGAATATGCAGGGATTTGATTATGGCAGATCAGAAATCATCACAATCATAGGCCCTTTTCCATAATTACCTCCTTCTCCAGGCCATGGAATGATCCGGCAATAGAAATTTCATGATTCCTCTCTAGCTCATTCAACTCCCAAGACGGCACAGGATAGTGAAGGATATCATGAACCCAATCATAATGATGCCTTGTAAACTCAGAGGAAGACTTAACTGTGAAAGTGAGATTCACTGAGTAATGTTACCAGAGAAGCTAGACTATAGCCTGTGCTATCATAAATCATTTGACTCGTGAGAAATCATTAGTGGTTCTTTTCAGGAGGCAGCAAGCTAATTCCTCTTAGATTGAAAACATGAATGAACTTGAATGAATGAAGACACATTCACCTCACAGAGGACGTGCAGAAATGGATGGCTTCTATTATTTATAGAATCCATTTCATATTTATATGTAAAGCATAGAGATTGAAATAGATCACAAGTAAATGTTGCAGCCAGGCATGATGGTACAAGCCTATAACCACAGAATCCTGAGTGGAGCCCAAGCCACATGGTCAAGGGATTCCCTCTGAGAAAAATCAAAATAAAAGAGTAATAAAGAACATACTCTAGAGAACTATTGCAGTATAAAGTTATGCCTGCTGAGATATTAATTATGATATAACATTAAGATGTTGAAAATTATTTGAAAGTAAGAGAATAATTAAATATATGATTTAATGACAATTTAAAGAAAATGACTTCTCTGTTACACTACAAAATTGATTTTTTTTCTTATTTTTCTTGTTTTCTCTATTTTTACCTTAGGTTATATAAAACAACCAGAGCCCCATATATTTGTTCCTTGCCTGCTTCACTGAGGTAATATTCTCACCTGCCAAATCCTTTCTTTTTTCTTTTTTTGGGGGGAGGAGGGGCTTGTTGTTGTTTTATTTCAATACAAGCAGCTCTAGGAGGCCTGTAGCTTGCTATATGGGCCAAACTGGTCTTGAGCTCACAGAGATCCACCTGTCTCAGCTTCCTGAGTTCTGAGCATAAATACATGCACCCCTCTACTCAGATGTTTTGGTTTTTAATTCCCTGGTACTCTCAAAGGAAGACAGCACATAATTTGTCATTCTTATGTCCTTGACATGACTCATGATTCAGTCACTTAGTCATAAATGTATTAAGCAATCAAAATACCAAAGATTTCAGTGCTACAGCTAAAATATCCCTGCCTCAGAAACAGTTCCTTATTTATCTATCTATCTATCTATCTATCTATCTATTTATTTATTTATTTATAATTTTTGCTTTTCCTTTCCTCTTTACATGTGTGTGGTAAGTTTTCTATTGATTTGAGTTTTATTGCATTATGATGAGAAAAGATACATGATTTCAATTTATCTGAATATGTTAACATTTAAAAACATATTTTAAGTAAATAGAATTAAATCACATTCTTGTTTCCCCTTTTGTACCCCAACTTCTCCCAGAGACCCCCCCTTCAATACCTACAATACCTTTTTTTGTCATATTCTTTAAAACTTATCAAATATTATAACAATAAAAATGATTATTATAAAAGTTGTTTGGTATAAAACAATCAATTTAACACTCTTATGTAGATGCTTGTCTACAGCAATTCTGAAAATACATACGTTTTTCTCAATATAAATTTTAAATAACTCCAAACATATTAACTGTATATTTTAAAAATAATATATCACTACTAGTATTTTCTTAAATGAACATAAATGTATAAAGTCTTTTTGTTTGTTCATTTGTTTGTTTGTTTGTTTTGCATTTAGTAGAACTTAAAATCTTGGCTCTTATTGTGGTACAAGCCCAAAATAAGAACTATTTTTAGACATTGGATTTCATTGTCATAGGTTGTACTTCAATGACCCTCACATCACCAAAGGATTTTACCTCCATCATAGCTAAACTGAGAGTTGACAGTTCTGCTGCTCCAAGGAATGAATTGTAGGTATGATTTTTGGATACAGAATTTCTGCTATGGTCAAAACTATTTGACTTGAGTGAGTAACCTTATTCTCAGCCCACAAAGAACAGGTTACATTCATTTAAGAAATGGTGTGTGTATTAAGATGGTCTATCCATAAAGTCGTACACCAACTGTTTTAATGAACAATGGTTCTCCTTGGAGAGTGGCACAGACATTAGGTGAGGGTAAGAATGTGGTTCATTGCCTGTGATAATTTGGAAAAGCATTCATCTCAGAGAAGGAATAACTTATAAAGTCCTCTTCTTCAAACTTGACACAAAAGTTACAAACGTCAAGCAAAGCATTCAGTCTCATTCTTTGTTATTCTCTTACAAATCACCTTCCTAGTTAATTGTCTACATTTCTTTTGGCTCTATAAATACTTTTGAAGTATGTAAGCTGTTCTAAAAACCATAGTATAGTGTAAAAACATGAAATAAACAATACTACTAATAGAGAGGCTGAGATAGGAGAAGCAAGATTTCAAGACCATTATGTTGTACACAGCAAGACACTGTCACGTACAAACAAGCTGAAAGTGCATCTGGATTGTACAATATTTGACCTATTTCTCAAATTACCAAATTAGAGAGACCATTGGATGACATATAGACTGTACCAGAAAAGAAATTCCTCTTGTCACATAATAATCAAAACACCAAATGCACTAAACAAAGAAAGATATTAAAAGCAGTAAGGGAAAAAGGTCAAGTAACATATAAAGGCAGGCCTATCAGAATTACACCAGACTTCTCACCAGAGACTATGAAAGCTAGAAGATCCTGGGCAGATGACTCTATGAGAACACAAATGCCAGCCCAGGCTACTATACCCAGCAAAACTCTCAATTACCATAAATGGAGAAAACAAGATATTCCGTAACAAAATGAAATTTAAACAATATCTTTCCACAGATCCAGCCCTACAAAGGGTAATAGATGGAAAACATCAACATAAGGAGCAAAACTACACCCTAGAAGAAGCAAGAAAGTAATCTTTCAACAAACCTAATTCCATCTCTTACAACAATAAAAACAACAGGAAGTAACAATTACTTTTTCTTAATATCTTAATATGAAAATTAATATTACCAGTATATCCTAATTGATTGAACTCCAAAAATATGAGGAATTAGAAATGTGTTGACTACCATAATACTTTAGAAGGGAGTCACTCTCAGCTCTGTGAAATCAGTAGTGGATAGTCATTATTTTTTAGGATTTATTTATTTTATGTGTTTGAGTACACTATAGCTGTACAGATAGCCGTGAGCCATCATGTGGCTGCTGGGAATTGAACGCTGGACCATTCTGCTTGCTCATGTCCCACTTGCTCCTGCCATGCTCGCTCTGGCATAATTCACTGTAGCTGTCTTCAGACGCACCAGAAGAGGGCGTCAGATCTCATTACGGGTGGTTGTGAGCCACCACGTGGTTGCTGGGATCTGAACTCAGGACCTTCGGAAGAACAGTCAATGCTCTTACCCACTGAGCCATCTCACCAGCTCCCAGATAGTCTTATTCTATCCCTTGCAGCATTCCAGGGTGACTAATATCCACAGAGAAATGGTTGAGGTTTTGGGGACAGCTGTTCTAAAGTTCTTGGGACCACAAAGTTTTCTGAAGACACTGCTTGGATGGAGTTTCCTCAACAGCTTCCTGCCATGCAGAGGCCTGGCTACTGGCTCAGTGAATGCTCAGTACATCACTGTTGACAGTATGTAACCTTTCCTCTGGGTTGGGGAACTAGCCATTGGAACCTGGAAATCATGATCTCAAAATCTCTCTGTCTCTCTGTTTCTCTGTTTCTCTGACTCTCTCCCCCTCTCTCTCTCTGCCTCTCTCATGCATAATACTTTTTTATTTTATTTTATTTTATTTTTAGGTATTTTTTTTAATTAGGTATTTTCTTTATTTACATGTACATTTTCCCTTTCCCATCTTCCCCTCCAAAACAAACAAACAAACAAACAAACAAACAAAAGCAAGAACAAACCCCTTTTGCCTCCCCCTTCCCCATGCCTACCACCCCACCCTCTCCCACTTATTGGCCCTGGCATTCCCCTACACTGGGGCACAAAACCTTCACAAGGCCAAGGTCCTTTACTCCTATTGATGATCGAATTTGCAATCCCTCTACTATATACCTGCTTCCAGTACATTCAGTCCCACCCTGTATAGTCCTTGATTGGTGGTTGGGTCCCTGGGAGCTCTGAGGGTACTAGTTAGTAATTGTTGTTCGTCCTAAGGGGCTGCAAAACCTTCAGCTCCATAGAACCTTTCTCTAACCCCTTCATTGGGGACAGTGTACTCAGTTCAATGAATGGCTGTGAGCCTCTACATCTGTATTAGTCAGGTATTGTCAGAGCCTCTTAGGAGATAGCTATATGCTTGTCCTTCCTTCCGTCTCTGCTCCATAGTTAATCTCTGCCACTCCTTCTGTGGGTGTTTGATTCCCCTTTTTAAGAAGGAATGAAATGTCCACCTTTTAGTCCTCCTTCTTCTAAAGTTTCTTGTGGTTTGTGGGTCGTTCTTCCTGTATTCCAAACTTCTGGGCTAATAACCACTTATCAAAGAATGCATACCATGTGTGATCTTTTGTGATTGGGTTACCTCACTCAGGATGGTACTCTCCAGATCCATCCATTTCCCTAAGAATTTTATAAATTCATTGTTTTTAATAGCTGAGTAGTACTCCATTGTGTAGATGTACCACACTTTCTCACTTTCCAATAAATTGATCTAAAATTTGAATAAAAAACCTAGTCATTTAAAATGACACATAGAAACAAAATTTATATCCATTTGTGGGATAAGTACACCAACTTGAGGCTCTAAAATAAGTGCTGTTTGGTCTTTTACCCTTCCACCAAATTTGGTCATTTACCTCTTCAATCAATCAAATGTAGTGCTAAAATATAAGAATTTCTTAATACAAATCTAAAACCGGTGGTAGTCCCCAGCTGTCCAAGAAGGAAAGGAATATATATATTCCTTTATATATATTTCAAGACCTGAATAAACGTGTTTGAGTTTGCTACCC
The DNA here is from genome assembly GCA_019843815.1 of Montemys delectorum. Lineage (NCBI taxonomy): Eukaryota > Metazoa > Chordata > Mammalia > Rodentia > Muridae > Montemys > Montemys delectorum. Next base: position 2,960 of record JADRCD010209325.1, on the reverse strand, counting down.
AAGAACAGACTCTCCACTTGCCTAAAATAGAACTTGAAAACCCCTTAGGCTGATATATCCACCACTTTGGAATCCTCATATAGGCTTCGGTCTAATTTTGCATAATGATACCATTTTTTCTTGATATCTGATTTCACTTGTCTTGATATTCTAAAATGGCTTTTCTCTATCCTCAAATCTTACACATCTCTTGTAGAAGAAAATGTTTACCAAAGCAATAGCCCCCTGCAATGATGCTTTTCTTGTAGACTATTGCCTCTAAATTATAGCACAACAAGCCCTACCCCATCTTCACAAAGAAAGATATCACCAGAAAATTTTTAAATGAATCATAGAAAGTAAGAAGGTAGAGGACATATGTATGTATTTGAAACAACTCTTTCACCAAAGAGCCACTTTTGAATGATACAGATTGTTTCATTAAGTTGACAGTTACTAATTGGCACTCTTTAAAATTTCAATGTTTTATTTGTTGTAAGCTACATAAAGACTATAATCTCTTAATAACAGGTTCTCTTCATCACACTGAGGAAATGAAGCTTTAAAGGATTCAGCTTGGCAATGTCCATTGTGTCTTATCTATGTGTTAAGGAGGAAGTTTAAGGTGCTGTGTTTCTAATGATCAAACATAGCAATCAACTATTTCTGTATGTGTCTAACTTACTCTAGTGTACAACTGATCCAAGTGCCAGTGAACCACATTATAAGACAAGCAATTGCTGGCCAGAATATGTTTTACCTTCAAAAAAGTGAAGGCTTTCTATTAAACCATTTATATTTTCCATTTTCATTTTCATTTTTCATTTATTAGAAAAATGAAACTAATATTTTCTAGCTTGTATGTCTATAAAACTGCAGATACAAAAAATGAACTTCAGCCTTTTGGGTTTGTCAATTATTTTCAACTGAATTTTCATAACTATTAGTATTAGCAGTGTTTATTGCTTAAGGAAACAACATTCTCTTCGTCTTACACTATTTCTCCAACATGACAGAAATGGAATATAGAGTGAAATGGTGCTTACATTTTAAAGCAGGGATAATCAATAGACATTTGTAACAAACATAGTAAGTTTGTCTCCCAAAATAGCAGCAATGTTTGCATATAAAATTACCAAATAAGAGTAACTTATAATTTAGTATTATTTTTGTGCATCTTCATTAATCATATCTTATGTATGTATTCATAATGCATACCACAAATCTGAAGAGGAGCTAGGTGTCATAACCATCATATTTATTTCAGGGAGCATGTGCTCGGCTTCTATGAAACCCTGTCTTTTGATAAGCCAAAGTATTAAAGAAAGGGCTGATCCACACTGTGCTTTCAGAATGTTGGGGATTTAAGCAATCAATGTTATTGACTATAATTTAATCAATAATGTAACTTTGATGTATCTTTAAGTACAGGAACATTCTATGAAGTATATTTCTTGATTTCACTAATAATAAATGGACTGATACTTAAAGAAAAGAATAATTGGTTTGTTTGATAAATCAATAAAGCCCATTGAATAAATCACACATTTTCTTGAGCTAGCAAGAAATTATGTTTGAATATGAAGCAAATCATTGTTGACACACATTTATAACTCTAAAATATGAAAGGAAACAGCCATATAACCTTATATAAAGGTATAGTACAAGGAAATTAAATAAATATTTATAAATATTTAGAGGGTTGTTACATCATTCAATGTTCATTATTTTGACTTATAGTGGTGCCAGAAAGAGGTAAAACTAGGGATGCAGTCTAGTGTGCCTTTTAAGAATATTTACCATGACTCTTCATCCCCACATCTTATAAGGGTATTACATATAAGCAACATCATATATATATATGCACACACACATATATATATATATATCATCCCATATAGGTAATCATGTTGTTACTTGTTTATATAATGCTCACCTCTAGCATGAACAATTTAAGCACCCTCCTACATCTCAATTTTATCATTATTTCTTGTTTTTGCTTGTATATACAGAGATATCCTAAGAAAGAACTGAAGTCACAAAATTTTACTCAAAACTTTCTGTTGCACTCACAGCTGAAAGGAGAAGTTTACATTGGGCTTAGTTTTACGAACATGAGGAAAATATCCCCAATGAAAGAACAATATCTTGTGATAAGTTCTGTATTTGTTCTTCCTTTTTCTCGTCTAAGATCAACTGGAGGCTAGCAATATAGCTTAGGGGTAGAACACTTGCCTGTTATGCACAAGCCCTACCTCATTCATTGAGGATCTTACCCATGAGATCTGAAAGCTAGTCATAAAGTAGTCTCCATTGCCTTGTGGCAGCCTCTTTGAGAAGGGAAGACAAACACTGGATTTTGGAGCACCCAGTCAAGAATCATGAATCAAAAAAATCTCAGCTGATATAGAATTGTGTAAAAGGATGGCTACTGTTTATGTTTTGTTTCCCTTTTGTGATGCCTCAGTGTGGCATGCCTGTGAGAGAATTTTATATTTGTTTAAGAAATTAAATTCATCACCCAAATTAAAAGTCCTGGAAAGCAAATTGTAAACCAAGACAGCTTTAGAGTCGAAATATTTGTCACTGAGCTGTTGTTTTCCATGTTACAGCATTGTCACTGAAAAACAATGAATTGGATTTGTAGAATTGTTTGAGTGATGTGCGGAATGTGAGTATGAGTGCTACTCTGTGGGAGGAAACATGCTTCGTGGTAATGCCTCATGAGTAAAGGCCTTGGTACCTCCCATAGGCCTTTACTTTAAAATCTTGGTGGTTTTGGTGTCTACGACTGTCACTCAGAGCCCATACACAACTACATGAAACAGATGCATAACCATTCTTTCCAATCATCTCACAGTTTTGTGTGAGCTATAATTACATTTTTATCAGGCAAACCATTCAAATTTAAGTGTGTAATTTCTATGTCAGCTAGAGTTACCACCATTGATACAAAAATATTTGGATGAGAAAGAGAAATG
>JADRCD010209324.1:17792-41103 GCA_019843815.1 Montemys delectorum | reverse complement strand
GACAGACAGACAGACAGACAGACAGACAGACAGAGACAGAGAGAAGGGGCAGGAGGAAGAAGATGAAGAGAACACAAAATCTATGATTATGCAAGTTCCTAATAGGAAACGGTGCATATTTTCATAAAAACTATACACTTAACCCTACTACCGACTTCCAGTCTCCTCTAGATTATTTATATCAAATACATGTAACTAGGAAGCCAGCAGTCATTGTATTGTTTGTTCTGTTTAGGGAATGCTGACAAGGAAATATAGTCTATTTCTGTCCAATATGGACAGTTGGATTTTTGTTTTGTTTTGTTTCGTTTCGTTTCCAAATATTTTTGAACGAAGGTCAGTTGAGTCTGTAAGTCTAGGGGAGGGCCAACTACAAGAAGAATGTGCCTTCCTTGCTAAGTTGGCAATGCCTGCAGCAGAGATGCTGTGCCATTCCTTCTATAACAGCACTGGGGACACCCCATAAGTACTTGCTGGCCATATTCCTAACGCCACCTTGTGCTAAAGGTACCCCTTGGGCAGAGCTATCCTTCAAGCTAAACCGCCACCATCTTTATGAGGTCATCTGTGCCTATGGGTTAGAGTTCTTCAGCATCTGCCTTGTAGACTGTTGGCATTCCCTTAGAGGAGGAGGGCTGGGGAGGATCACTGGCCCCTCACCTGATATTCCATCTGCTTTTTCCAGTTAATTGCCTGCAACTTTGTGCTACTTTCATGTAGCCTTGGGGTCTAGGGAAGGTGCTAGAGGATATAGGTTGGGGAAGACCAAGAATGGAAAAGGTTACATTTGTGTGACTATGTGGAAGTCATCATCTATGCAGCTGCTCTGGGGTCAACCACACTCCTGACATAATAACCTTCCATCCATGTTCTTCTCTGTAAGTGAGCCTAATAAACTCGTTGATTCCTCAGAGCGATCTTTGGTGGAACAGTACTTTGGTTTCCTGGTAGGACCTTAGGAGAAGGGGGTAGATACAGTTACATCTCCCCCAGGGTAGGAATTTTGGCAACCACACTAAGTATAAAACCACACTTATGCCTCATATAAATCACCAGCCAAGATTACTTACCCATTTTACAGATATGAACTCAACAAATAGTAAGACAAAAGAACAAAGCAAGCCAAACTCAAACTCATGGATGCCCTTCTGGCCCTGGGAATAATCATCATGTACCCTTGGGTGGCCTGGATAGACGTTTTATTTGCAGTTATTGAAATCTACTCAATTTGGGTCAGTCCAATCAATAAGCTCCATTTGAATAAACACTGGGGGCAGTGTGTTCTACAGAGGAGCTGCTGGATACTTTGACAGCCCCAGGGCAAGGTCAATTAGCCTATCCCATAGCCAGTGAACGCTATATTCTCCCCTTATTTTTCCCTCGGCAGAGAGTTTTCACAGCGATCTTTCTGATCATAGAGGTGGGTAGATTAGCTGAGGAAAAGGCTAAGGCTAGGGGAGGATTTAATCACCATTCGTTTCCATAATTGAGGGTAGATGAACGGTAATTAAGGGGGAACCACACCAACACAGGCACAAACCCTGTGCTAAGTACCTAGTGTTCATCCTCTCTGTGTGTCACCTTCCTGTCATTCTTTGGAGCCAGGGCAGCCTCTACCACCCTCCTCATCACCAACACAGTGGCTCTCCCCACCTGCTCCTCCTACCTCTCCACAGCAGCTCCAGAATCTCTTTCCCACCACCATCTCTCAGTCCCTACCCTCAATATCCTAAACTACTGCCCCTTCCTCTTTGTTGATGGAGTATATCCCCTGTCGCTTTCCCCCTCCCCCCCCCGAAAATCACTTTGATCTATTAGGCTCTCTCTTGGGCTTCCTCTTGTCTCCTCATTGTGTGCTCCCCAGGTGACTCCATGCAAACCACATAAGATGTGTCTTATATGATCAACGCATCCTTGGAGCACCTTAGTATCTCAAAACCCATCAAATACAGAAACAGAACTCAGGTCCACAGCCAAACCTCGAACTCACCCAGCACACAACCCACTTCCTACATAGGTAACAGATCTGGGACTCTGGCCTGGATTTCTTCCTGTAGCCATCCTACGTCAGAAGGAAGTAGAGAAAGGAAAGAAGGTATCCTATACATACACATAACTGCTTATAACAAACATGAGCAGCTGAGTGTCGGAGGCACACACCTGTGATCCAGGTAACAAGGGAGGTGGAAGGAGAATAGAAGTTCAAGGTCATCCTTGGAATATAACTAGCAGGAGGCTAGCCCGGGATTCATGAGACCTTTTCAAAACAAAACAAAAGACAGCAAGCATCAGCCTACACGTGTGTACGGTTTCCTACATGTGTGTTATACCTCAATGACAGTGACGAAGCACATACAGCTTGGATTTACAGCACTAAACAACTGTAGCAGAGCAGAGAAATAAAAATGTTAATTCACTTTTCTGGTCCTAATAACATCCTAGGGAAGCCTGCACAAGGGAACTGTTGGGATTATGAGCAGGTAATTGTCTCCATTTGTGATGATATACAATCATCCATCTTCAAAAAGCCTGGCAGAGTGGCAGGCCCAGAGGGAGGGGTATGAAAGACAATCTGAGCTACCTTTTCCTTAATCAAAGGGAGAAACTAAGAGAAAGAGCCTGGCTCAGCCCAGCATCCTCTGCCCCTCCTCCTCTACCTTTTCATGCACTCCAGTATGGACTAAACGTGAGGCGACTGAGGCCACAGGGAGCTCAGGCATCTTCCCATGGTTCCTGGGTAGCCTAACAAGGCCAGTTACAGCACAGCACATTTTCCTCCCTTTGATGTATGATCGCTTAATTCCTCCTTGATTGCTTTTCAAAAGCAATGTAAATTAATGCAAGCCCACACTGGGAGCCCACAAAGGGCAAGGCTCTCTGTGAATCATTAGTGCATGATAATAAATGCAAATAGAGAAAGATGCAAAAATGGCCTCAAAGCTAGAACTTTCTTATCCGGGGTCACTGTCTTCTCACTGGGGGATTCTCTCTGCACCCCTGAAGTATGGCAGGAGAAGGGAAGCAAGACGCTGACAAGAGTTTCAAGTGGCAGCTATGGAGGTTGTGATGGTTAATCGGCACTCTCAACTTGACAGGATTTAGAATCACCATAGAAACACATTGTGGGTGTGTCTGTGAAGATGAGCCATCATCTATTGGGCTGGGCTCCCAGACTGAATTAAAAGGAGGAAGCAAGTAGTACCATTCTTCCAATGGAGGACTAAAGGATTCTGAAAGAGCCACTGCTCATCCATTTATATTGCAAGGACAAACATTTTGTTTCCAAATTTCAGAAAGAAAAGTCACAGCATTAGTTGCAACAGCAGCAGAGTTCAGAAAATTACCAGCAAGATGTGAAGGTAGTAAAGCAAGGCTCTGCCTCTAGTCTTCCTTTTGTCTCGCTCTCATTGCATGGCGTTGCACATAATAAGGGTGGTTCTTCCCACCACAAACAATCTGATAAATAAAATCCCTCATAGTTTGAAAGACTGAGCACCTGCATACATCTCTCTGCTTCTGGACTGTGGATGCAAGATGACCAACTTGCCTTTCGATGCTGATGCGGTGCCTTCCAACCATAATGGTTTGTACCCTAGCATTGGAGCCGACATAAACCCACCCTTCCTCCCTCCCTCCCTCCCTCCCTTTCTTCCTTCCTTCCTTCTTTCCTTCCTTCCTTCCTTCCTTCCTTCCTTCCTTCCTTCCTTCCTTCCTCGCTTTTTGGTATTTTTTTTTCTCTAGCATTCTGTCACAGCAACACAACTACTACTTGTCTAGACGTGTGCCACTTAAAGAACATATTGTCATATTCAAGGACCCACCATGTCCCATTTGCCCAGGATTTTTCCCTATCAACCTTAGCTCTGCCAATCTTGTCGACTTTCTCTTCTTGGACCTTGGAGGTTTGAGCATGCTGTCTCACCTCTTATACCACAAAAGGTTTTATAGTGTTTAAAACCTTTAGTCCTCACTGTGCCAGGGATTGAGGAGCTTTAGAAGGTAGGGTCTAGTGAGTGGGAGGTTCTACGTAATTAGGAACATACTCTCAGAAGGGGTTAATACAGAGGACCCTGAATTAAGCTCTCCCAACAGTAAGTTGGGGTTTTTTTTTTGGGGGGGGGGCGGGGAAGGGGAGGTTTCAAGACAGGGTTTCTCTGTATAGCCCTGGCTATCCTGGAACTCACTCTGTAGACTAGGCTGGTCTCGAACTCAGAAATCCACCTGCCTCTTCCTCCCAAGTGCTTGGACTAAAAGCGTGCGCCACCACTGCCCGGCGTAAGTTATTTTTTAAAAGTATCCATTGCTTTACTCTGGTGTTGTGCGTGGTAACGTGACTTTGCCTCCTGTACCCACTCCTGTCATTGTGGTGTCATTCACCATGAAGACATCACCATAGCCAAACTGATCCTATAGTTCATCCTCTAGAGTTCTGTCCTTGCTACGCCCTTTTTTGTGTGTAGGTACCCAGCCTGGTAACATTTTGTTGTTGTTGTTGTTGTTGTTGTTGTTGTTGTTGTTGTTGTTGTTGTAATAGAAACCAGACTAGAACAGACCTAGCTGATCTCCCTTTGTCTAGAGTGCCCCCCTCCTCTCTCTCCACCTGGCCTGATCACGTCCTATACCTCTTTCATAACTTTCTGAAGCCTCTTGAAAGCCTTCTCGATACCTCAACCCTTCAGGGGACTCTCCTGCTACGTTAGTGTGTGTAACAGAAACTGCTAGAGCCCACCACTGAGTGCATTTCCCAGCCTTCTTTGCAGCTAGATGTAGTCATGTGCCTGAGTCCTGGCCAATGACACTTAAAGCAGAAGGGAGTGTTACTTCTAGGCCTACCACACACAGGAAGATGGTATCCTTTCTCTTTTCCATCCACAGCTGAATGGAAATTCCTCAGGCTTTGAAGTACACATCAGCCACAAACTGAAAGAAGCCTGGGTCTCTAAATGGCTATATGGAGCTGATTCTCCCCTCCCAGTCCCCACCACCAGTTTAAAATGAGTTTGCAATAAACTTTTTGTTGTATATTTATCAAGATTTTAATACTGATTTGTTATAGCATGTATTTTGCATATTTTAATGCACAACAGGACACAGATTTTTTTTCATCTGTCAATCTTGATTTATAGCAATAGCTGTCATGTTGGAGATTGTTAGGTAGCAACTGAGCTATCAACAAAGACTTTTTATGATTGATTAGTTATATATCTGCCAAAGGCAAAATTTAAACTAAAAATAAAACTTTAAAAGAAGAGGAAGAGAAAGAGGAGAAGAAGGAGGAGGAAGTGAAGGAGAGCCAGGTATGCTGGTATGTTGAGGCTGGCCCAGATTACAGGAGCCCTTGGCTCAAACTCTCTGCGTACCTGAGGTTGGTCTTGAACTTCTGATCCTCCTGCCTCTACTTCCTGAGTGCTGGGATTACAGACATATATCACAATACCTAGTTTGTTTCAACCTTTAGTATCTTCCTGGAGAGAAGCTTCTCTGGGTCAGTAGGACATGAGTGACAAGGTCTAGACAGGTAACATCTTTCACTGCTCCTCACCTCAGATCTATCCACTCCATCAGCTGCCCATCTCTGACCTATCCACTCCACCAGTTTACTCTGACCAAGCTAAGATGAAAGGGGAGAAGCTGACTTATCCCAGATGCATTTCTGGAAACCCTAGGGTTCATACCCAGATCTCCCAGCGCCCCACACACTTCTGCAGTCTAGAGTTTAAGACAGCAGCTAGGTCCAACAGAACAATCATAATCCCCATAACTATTTCTAAATGTTTACATGTCACTAAAGTGCACACCTTTAGTCTCAGCACTCAGGAGACAGAGAAAGGCAGATCTCTGAGAGGTCAAGTCTTGGTCTACAGAGCAAGTTCCAGGGCAGCCAGGGCTATACAGAGAAACCCTGTCTTGAAATACCACATTACCCCCTACTCCAAAAATAAATAAATAAATAAATAAATAAATAAATAGAAAACAGAACTGGACTTGGAAGCATCCTAAACTAATAGAAGGGTCTGGAAATTTTGCCAATACAAAGTCATATTGAACAAAATGCCCCATGGGGCTTGGTGATTTCCTCAACACCACTGAAGGCTGCAGAATAAGGAATAAAATGTCCTAGTAACCATAACAGGAAGTGGCACTGAGGAGAGGAGGGGCTGGGAAACCAAACAGATCCTTGGGCAGGAAGTGGTACAGGCTTCACTATGACGTCAGCTGAGGCGAGCTGATCTCCACAGGTCACATTTGCTTAGAAGGACAAATGGGGCATTATGGAATATCACAGGCTGGCTCCCCGCCCCAGGGCTTGCTGCTTCAGGAGAGAGAGGGGAGCCCATCCGTGTATTTATAGGCCTCTGGCTGGCACAAACCAAAGCCACCTGGGGCCACTTGACATCTGCGTTAGCGCACATTTCCCCGTGTTTTTGTTTGTTTCATTCGGCTTTAATCAGACTGCTATTCGGAACCTCAATTAGAGTTTCACATGTAGCCACAGCCAAAATGACCAAGAATCTCAAAGATGCCTCAAGACCAAGACAGAAGTTGAGACTAGAAGTTCAGCAAGGCTAGCCCCACTCTGGAACCAAAGGGAAGTCCTGAAACATGGCTCATTTGGAAGTCAGGGTCTTGAGGACAGGGGAATACGCCACTTCAAATTCCACTAGCCATCCTTCTATTCTACAGCCTTAACCTAGAAAGCTGTTCTTTAGTCCTTGAGCAAAATCCTAAATTCCTTCAAGATCTAGTCCAAGACTCAGCATGTTTGGGAAGACTTTGTGAAGCTCGTTCCCTCTCGGTGTCCACATCCTGCGGAGGGGAAGCCGACGGGTTTCTTACTTCCCCACATCCTGGTCTTCATCTCCCAGCCTACCCCACATATGCCTGGCAGACAGAAGTGACACATGAGTGAAGCTGCCCTGGTTCCCAGCCTCAGAGAGATTTAGGTGACATCAGGCAGGACATGGAGGCAGAGGCAGGACCACACCCCACAGCCACCATGACTATGACTGGCACTGGGGAAATAGTTTGAAGTTGATTGAATGTGCTTTTCACATTCCTCCATCATGAGCAGGCTCTGCTTTTATAAGTACAAAACCAAACTTTTCTAACAGACCACACATTCCCCAAATTAAACAAGTCCGTGATGTATTCTACTGCCTGGGAAGTGGATGTGCAACCTACTCACAGAACACGAAATGACCTGTTGAAGCAAGAGGCATTGACAGAGTGCTTTGAGCACACAGGAAGTGAAGAAATGTGCCTGCAGGGATCAGGGAAGGCTTCACAACTAGGGATTGCTTCCCTGGGGACCTAGGGATGAATGAAAGTTCTTCCCTAGACTACCAGGGCAAGGTGGAAGAAGTCTGTTAGAATGCAAGCAAAAAGCTAGACGGCTAGGTGTCTGAGAGACCATTGGATGTGAGGCTGGCAAGCATGGAAGGAAGGAGTCAACCCACAGACCTGAGCGGGTGGGGTCCTCAAACTCCGCACATTCCAAAGAAGGAAATGGATCTAGACCTGGACCTGGACCTGGGAAGCACTTCTGAGCCCTTGGAAGACTCAGTCTGCCCGAGTGTCTCTATCACCAGGAGTGTGGGTCATACCAGCCAGTTTGTGCTAACAATGTGCTTCATGGGGAAGGCCAGCTCTTGTTTGCCTGGGGTCCTGGACTATGCTTTGACGAGAAAGCTGAGGTCAGTTACATGAGTCACACAACCCTCTGGGACTATCTATCTCAAAAGAGAATATCACCTGGATGCTGAGGCACATAGGTGTTTCTAAAGCTGAAACACTTTTCAGGGGACCGCCAATATTGTTGCTGGGTCACACCATGTGTGGGACCACACACAGGAAACATTCGAAACTTCATCACTCTGAGACTTTGAGCTATGTACTTTTGCCCATGTCTGAAACCACAATACTAGACAGCTTTTTCTGAGTTCTGTGGGTCCTAGATAATCATCCAACACAAGGAGTAATCTTAGAGGTCCCCACTCTGGAGGATCAGTCAGAGACAGCCTGCAAGACGAGTCCGAATTTACCCTACACTTAGTCGGTATGGAACTGAAGGGGCCTAGCCCAGGGCTGTCATGTCCAAGTCAGATACACATTTTTGGAAGATTCTTCAGGCTATAGGTAGAAATGAGTGGATGGGAAGGAGAGGAGTAAAGCAGGGACCAGGGAGTAAAGACAAGGAGATTGATGAGCCAGTCCAGGTGAGAGCTGATAAGCCCTTCATACAGGCAGGTGCTGCAGAAGAGAGTCAAACGCAAGAGATAGCTAAAACATGCTACAAGGAGATGACCAGTCAGTCTGTGGGGAGTGAGACCAAGCCAGGGTGGCTCACAGATTTCTAGCCAAGACAACTGATGGACAATGGACCAAGTCTTGAAGTGAAGCTGAGGCTTGGGGGGTGGGAGGTGTTCTACCTCCCAAGTCCAGCCTGATACCTTTCAATGTACTCATTCTGCACTCCACAGCCCAATAGAGTACTTCATTCTTATTTTTCCCTCTTCTGGAAGCCATCTCTCCAGTCCTCTGCCCTCAGTGGTCACCAACATCATTTGCTCTCCCTTAAAAGCCTCAGAAAAGGAGCACTTGGCCAGTCTCCCTGACCTTGATTTCCTTGCTGGCAGAATCACAAGAAAGACATTAGTAGCGTTTGTGAAATGGGAGAGGGGAAGTGAGGATGTGGCTGGGTTCAGTGATAAAGGCAAAAGAAACTACAGACATATAAGCAGATTCAGACATCAAGATGGGGACGTGGGTGTGGCTCCAGGCAGGGGTCACTGGGATCCCAGGGATCTTGAAGTATCTATACTAAATAGTGACAAAGAAGGACTCTCTGGTCTGTGTAGAAAGTGTCCACTTGCCTAGGGCTTAGTGGCACCCTCAGAATTCCCAGCAGGGACTCAATATGAGCTGTGCTCCCTCCAGACATCACAGAGTACCACACTTTCTGGATTAAGTTGCTCCAACTTGTCAGCAAGCCCAAAGATGAACCCCATGTTCCTGTCATTGCTGGGATGGCTCCAACAGTTCCCACAAGTGACCAACGCTGAGGTCTGTTAGAGGCAACCCTAGGGACTGTTCATTTCTGACCTTCTTTGCTTCTCTGTCTCATCCCATCTGCACCACAAACAACACACTAAATGCATAGTTAGTTAGCTTTGGTTCTCCAGGCCTTTCTCCTTTCTTATGCTTACTCTACAGTGGCAAGGCTACAAAGGAAAAGACACCTAGTCTCCCCAAAGGTGAAGAAGGAGAAAGGAGCCTCTGTATCTTATTCAAAGGGCAGTAGGGTAGACAGCTGAAGACAGAGACTCTGAAATGGAGAGAAGGCCCGGGATCCAAACAGGCAACGTAGCTGCGGGACCGGGCAAACTGCTATGTATTTCTGAGCCTCGGATTTCTCATCTGTACAACATGAAGCAAAGCCTGCTTCTTGAGTAGACACATGGATCCAAGGAGCTGAAGTCTAAAGCACCGCAGGCTCAGTAAATACCATCTGTTTTTACCGTTGGCTCACTAAGCCTGGAGATCTGAGAAGAGACTTCTGAGCTTCAAGGTCTACAGGTCCCACAGGGAGGCATGCTCTGTGCATGTATCTCTCACTCATGCTGAATGGTTAAGAGCACATAGCCTGAGCCAAGCACAGCTGGAAACCTCTAGGGGGTTCTGTGATTCTCCATTCTCAAAGTGTGAGTTCACAGCCCGAAGAAAGAGATTTGGACAGAGGGCTAACACCTCCCTCTACAACCACCATGTGCCATTTTGTCCACATTCTGTTTTGAGGCACCCCAATCTTTTTGTTTTAATGAGTTTCCATGGGGAAAAAAAAAATAAAACAAGATAATGGAATAAAATCCCTTAGCACAGGGTTCTGGTCTGGGCTTGGTCATTGCTTGGCTGGACGATCTGAGAACTACTCTCCATCTCCATCCCAGCCCTCTAGGGTTCTCTGTAAGGATGCTCGTCAATAGAAGACATGTACTAAAGACCCACAGCAGGCTCTACCTTTAAGAACCCCATCCTGAAATACTTAGGCAGAATGACTTTCAGAGAGACGGCAGAAAAGACCACCATGACTGTGCACGGATGATGGGATGCCTCTCAAGAGGCCAGTCTCCCAAGACTGGGTGGGCTTAGGACTGGAAAAGAAAGACAAAAGGATACTCCAAGAGGATGGAAGCAGATTAATCCAAGTCAAACCCACAACCATGCATTTGATGGATCCATCTACCATGTAAGACAGGAGTTCCTAGAAACAAGGCAGGGGCCATGAGCTATCCATGAGGGTATCACCAAAGGAGGAAGAGGGGACTTCCCTCTACACTGTGACGAGGAAAGTAGATTATGGTCTATCAAGATGTGTGGGACCCTGGGAAAGATAGAATCGACCTTTAAATATTGGCACTTGGCAAGTAGAGGCTGGAGGATCATAAGGTCCAAGACAGCCTGGGCTACATAATAAGACACCTTCTCAAAAAGACTTATTTATTTATTGTTTGGGATTTTGTTTTGATTTTAGATTTATTTTGTATGTGTGGTTGCTTTGCCTATGTGAATGTAAACAATATATATGCCTGGTGCCGGTGAAGGCCAGAAGAGAACCCTGAATCTCATGGAACAGATCCATCATCATCATGGTGCTTTTATCATAATGATGATTTAGTTCCTAAGCATCATTAGGTGCTTGGGAACTAAACCCTGGTCTTCTTTAAGAGCAACAAGTACTCAAAGTCATATCTTCTTTCACACGGTCTCAAATAACCTGGGCTAGTCAGGAACTCAGTATGTAGCCAAAGCTGACCTTGAACTTCTGAACTTCTGGTTCCCCTGCCTTCACCTCCCAAGTACCATAACTATCTCCATGCCCAGCTCCTTTAAATATATATATATATATATATATATATATATATATATATATGAGTGTGTGTATGTGTGTGTGTCTGTATGTATGTATGTATGTATGTATGTATGTATGTATGTGGTTTTTTTTGACAAGGTCATTTGAACTTGAAGCATCATCTATCCTGTAAGCCCTGGGTCTCAAAGGCCCTTTGTAGATTTCCTAGTGCAGTGATAGATGTGAGTTTTGAGACAGAGAAAGGGTTGATATGATTTATTTTCTTACTGTGTTGTCTTTGCTTTTACTCTTTTTAGTTGGCTGGTTATCTGGTTGGCTGGTTATCTGGTTGGCTGGTTGGTTTTAAAATTTTTAGCTGCAGAAAATATACATCAAGAACAATCCTTTCTTTGGTACTTTTCCAGAGGCCTTAAACTGCAGCGTGAAGTCTATATAGTCTTCTAAAGTGATAGGTTGAGAGGGAGTCCATTTAAAGACTAGCAGATAGGAGAGAGTGCAAGTGGTACAGACCCATGAACGTTCAAGGGAAAGACACACAAAGCTCTAGTTTTGAGAGCTAGCACTATACTCTCAGTCTTAAGATGGCCGCACAGCCCAGAGAAAGGGAGAGCCACTAAAGATCATGAACCAATTACAGAAATGAGATTAGAACTCGGGTCTTGCCATTCCTGGCCATACTCTTCCACTCTTGTCTTGCTTCCTCCTTAGGGCAGAAGAGAAACAGTCTTCTCTAGGACACGTGCTTGCCCTCTCTGAGAGACACACAGCAGAGAACCCACCAGGCTCCTTTCTCACCGTAATCGGAAAAGGCTGCCTTTCCTTTTCCATCAACCTCAGAGCCGCTCTCTGGAAAAGAAGGATTCAGATGTCAGGGAGTGCTGGCCTGGAGAGCACAGAAATCCTGCAGAAATCTGTCACTCTTGAACTCATCATCCTGTTAACATCACTTATCAGTGCCAGGAAGGACAGGGGAGTTGGCATTTTGATGCCAGCATCAGCCTCTGGCTATTGCACGGGCCTTGTCAAAGGAGTAGGCTGTTTTCCAAGGAAAGGTTGACAGCAGAACCGGTTCAGAACTTGTGAGAGCAGCTTGGGCCTTATCATCGTGCTGAGATTATAAACCAGGAGACTGGCTTGGATGCTAGGTGGCTATGGGATCCCAGACATCCTTCTTAGACTCTCAAGGCCTCCGAATACCCACTTTCAAATAGAGACAATAGTTCCCAGTAGCTTCAATATTTCCATAACCACCAAATACTGTGTATAACAATAGTTTGATTCTTGGACTAGGCCACACACATACAGAATACATACATAATGTATAAAGAGAAAGAATTATTACTGCTTTTTAGAATTAAGCCTCATAATTGTTAAAAAGCTGAAAGAGGCTTCCTTACTGATGTGGAGCCCTTCAGGTGAACTCTAAGAGGGAGCTTGTGTGCATAGGATATGAATGTGAATCCTTTTTTAAAATGATCTGTGAGCCGAGCAGTGGTGGTGCATGCCTTTAATCCTAGCACTTGGGAGGCAGAGGCAGGTGAATTTCTGAGTTTGAGGCCAGCCTGGTCTACAGAGTGAGTTCCAGGACAGCCAGGGCTACATAGAGAAACCTTGTCTCGAACCCCCCCCCCCCCCCAAAAAAGAAAGACCTGTGAAATCAGCCAACAGAGAAAGAATCTGATTCTTCAGTGTAGAACTGAGAGCATTGTGGACATGGAACCCCCTCTCCCGGAGACCCTGGGCTCATCACTGCTTTCTGTGAAGTTGTCCATTGCTCTACAGAAGCTGGGGACTGCCCTCCTCCATCTTTCAGGCCTGGTGAGCATTAGACTGATCACTGCACTTGTTCCAGGAGCAAAACTTTGCATGGCAACACCTCATCACTGTTCACCATGTGCTGGTGTTTTCAATGGTTAAGTTACTGTAAAAGTCTTCCTGGCCTTCACTGTTTATGTCAATCAATATTTAGTTAATCTTCCTTTTCATCTGTGGTCTATTCTTTTGATTCCTACACACAGCAAAAAGGAGGATGGAAGTAATAAGTCGAGAGTAGTTCCCTCCCTCTCTTCATACAAGACGCCCCTACGAAACCTCAAGACCCATTTCCAGGACATGTGACACACCATGTCCAGCCACCTATCCTCTTGTTCTGTCTTAGAACACCATTTGGGAACAGAGAGCTGCACAGTTTCTCACTCTGTACTGAGCCCTGCCTGTCATGTAGCTGCATTCAGTGTGGCTAATGGTGAGACCAGCCTATCCCAGTGTTGTCTCTAGCACAAGAAAGTACAAACTGTGTACACACAAAATCCACCCATGCAAGGAGAGGCCACAAAGCAAGAGGCTGGGGCCTTTCTTTTTGCTCTGAAGAATATGCATATGTCACCAAGCAAGGATAAACATTCACACGTAGAGCCGGAGAAACAGGCCAGTACTGACACATTTAAAAACTCGGCCTGCAGAAAGGTAAACAAAACGAGAGGCAGGAAGCACGCAGGTGCGCTGTCCTCTTCATTCATAACGGGGCATTTTCCGGTATTTCTCCAAGCAACAGCCAATTTCAGCAAAGAACCTTAACTAGAATCTGATACAGTTTCCTTGCTGTCCCCATCCAACATCTGCCCCTCCCCTTCCCTTCCTAAGCCAGCTATCTCCCGTCCCCAGCACCTCTCATCTGCTAAAAGCCTGAAAGGTTTAATCTCCAAGAAGGATGCTCAAGGGCCCTGTTATCAGGGCTGCTTAATTCTACATTTGCCACGGGCTTAATCATCTGCATCAGGACCACACTCCCGTGACTCAGCCACTCACACTCAGCTTCAGGGAGCAGAGCGAGAGCGGCTGCCACTTCAGCAGCCCCTCACTCATCAGCACAAATGCAGCCCAGCAACGCTGGGGGTGGATGCAATTTTGTCTTGTTTGTCAATAACGCTAAGGTTCCAGACGACTGACTGGGTTTTTTAAATGTCATGGCATTTCATCCCTCCACTGTCAATCAAATGATTTTCAATGGCCCGTGTTTCTTTCTTTCTTTGTTTGTTTTGTGTCATGGTTATAACCGTTCTCCTCCGAGCTGCCACATCACCTTCACAGGCCTCATTCCTAATGGCTTTATCATAGTCCCCGCAAATGGCTGCATCCATCCAACATGTGACTAGTCTCTTCAGCTGGGCATCACTGCATACATTCTGTTTCTCTTTGCTTTTGTAAGGGACACATAGAATATGTATATATTAGTGAGCATAACACCTACAATTTCCCAGCCCTGGGATGTGTCAAGCTGTCAGATAACTTCAATGTCCAGTGAGAAAAGCAGTTGTTCTGTGAGTGTGTGTACTTATGAGGCAGTGCAGCTGGAGCTTGGGGATAGCAAACTCTTCAACTATGGCTTATCACTCTCCAGACCCCATGGTTCCAAGCACAGGGCCCACGTAGCTTTAGATCCTGCTCCATTCTTCAGTGACACAGTGGTGGCTATTCTAACCAGTCAGGTAGATACTCAGTCCATGTCAACTATTTGTTTGAGGATTCAATGCCCAGCACTGCCAAGGCCTATGGCAGCTAAATTATATGCCATAGAAAGAATACAGTGCACAGGGAGGAGCATCAGTTTGCATCTGTGAATAAACTCAAGCATTGTTTCACTGTAGACACAGCCATAGCCAACAAGCTGGGGCTACCAGTCACTCCTGAATCCATCAGAACTTGGAAGTATGGTTGCAATATGCCTTTGCCTCACAGCCAAGACCTCAGTGCCCTCCATGGCCACCACCATGTAAGTGCTGCTGGCTGGGATGGCACTGGGAATTCTAGGAAAGGTTTGCCTAGAGGTCGCATGCTTAGTGCATGTGGCACAGCACTGCTGGGGGGGGGGGGGTAGAGATGCTGGTCCCACTTCTGCGTCTTTACCTGCCACTGCACACAGTGAATGAGTACCTTGCATGCCTATACCAACTGTACAGGTATTCGGGGATGAGCCTCAGTATGTCAACATGGCTGCCGTTTGGCAGTAACCGCTTACTACATGGATTTGGCCTGGATACTGTCTGCAGTTATGTGCTTTTTTGTGTGTGTTCTTTCTCAACTGCAGTACTAGTATGGGATCCCCAGCTCCTCAGCAGTGTCTCTAGCTCTACATGACTCTAGGATCTGTCACCTTCCTGCCCCTTCCTCAGACACTGACTGACCTTCCACCTGATCTGGTGACTCCTTGGTCCCAGGTGGTACTGATTTCTCCGTACATTAAAAATCTAATTTCCAGCCAGACAGTGGTGGCACATGCCTTTAATCCCAGCACTTGGTAGGCAGGCAGATTTCTGAGTTCGAGGCCAGCCTGGTCTACAGAGTGAGTTCCAGGTCAGCCAGGGCTATACAGAGAAACCCTGTCTCAAACAAACAAACAAACAAACAAAAACAAAAAACAAAAAACAAAAAACAAAACAAAAAAGTCTAATTTCCTTGAGAATAATTTTTTTAAAAAAGCAGTATATATTTATGGGCAACCATATGATATCTTGATACCTAGGTACAATGTAATATTTAAGTCAGGATAAGCTTGTCTGTCTCAAACATTAGTCATTTCTTTGTGGTGAGAGCCTCTAAATCTTTACATCTATTTTTTCTGAGATGTATGGTATGTTATCACTCAATATAGTTACCCTGCTGGACAAAGACCAGGGTTTAGATTTTTAGGCATTAATTATTGCTTTTGAGAGCCTGGGGTTCAAATCTTGGCTCTGTGTCTTACTGACTTGTGAGACCTTAGGGAGAAGCAACAGTGTTCTCCAGCTCCCAGCACAGAGGGCAGAAAGTTCCTTAGGGGTTATGCAGACACTGATTTGTTGTTTCCTGACCCACTGGACCCTGTCCTAAAGGAACTCCAGACAGTTGCTCCTGTCCACTGAAACCTTACCATCAGCGCAGCTATTAAATAGAAAGCTAACGACAAAACAACAGCGCCACATCAATGGGAAGCAAGGAGCGTGTTCAAGGGGGCTTTAGGATAGAGTGCAATAGTGTGCTGTCGATGGGTGGTAATAATTTTGAAAAGCCACTTAAAAGCAATCTGACAAGAGCAGAGGTGGACATTATAGAAATTACACACATGGTTTGTGTGCTTAGGGGTGGGAGATCGACTGTCAGGAAGAAGTGAGACTACATCCCACACAGCTATGATCATTAGCTGTGGAAAGAAAATCTATGTGCCCTTTAAATATAACCAATGTGGTGTTTTTTAAGATAAATAAGTTACATCACAGAAAGTAGATTTGCCTTATTTGAATAGACTTTAAAAAGACCCTACATATGCTATGTGACATGGGATGAAGTTGTCAAGGATCCTTCTCTTCAGTCCATGAAAGATTGACACCTATGACGAGCTCTTCTGCTTAATCCTGAGATAAACAGAAAGATGAAGAAATGCCCACTCTCCAAGATGTGACCCTGAACTAGCTGAATATCATGTGGGGTCCAGCAATCAACACCATACTAAGGTCAATGTCACACATGCTGAAGTCTGAAATCCATCAATACCAGTAACGGTGGGGCACTTCCCTAATGCAGCCCAGGCCAACTTGGTAGCCTAAGCTCACTGGCTATATAGGTGATTTGGCAAAATACAGTACAGGCCATGAAGTAGGTCCAATGTGAGCCTAGTGGTGTGCTCTTTAAGCCAAGTTCCAAGACCCCCCCCCATCCTCTGCCCTTGATAGACAGCCAATATTTGTCCAGATGGATAGATTCCCTAATCTGGCATACACCATTTTGATGTCTGAAAATGGAGTTTCTAACAGGAAGGCTCAAAAACATCAGAGCAGCAGGAAGGACAATGACAGAAGCCAGCTGTGCCCCAGTCTTGCCCTCTTTCAACCGCTGACTCTACCCCTCACAGACCACCCCCCCAGGCTGACAGACCCCCAAGATTCTGAGCACACAAAGGGCTCCTCTAAACCCATCGATGATGGAGCCCGTGTTGATGCTCAGGTGACAGTAAAACCTCGAAGCCAAGACAGATGTTCAACCAAATGAAGCAGTTCTAGGAGAAAATGAAAGCTTGCCCACTAAGACATCTGCTGTTCATTAACCTCCTAAGCAGAACTACAGCGGAGCCATCTGCTGGAACAGATTCCAGAGGCAAAGCCTTCCCCACCCCTGGGTATCTCTGTAAGCTCCCAGAAAAGGCCTGGCCTTGAGCAGAAACAGAAAGAGAACAATTCCATTTGCTCGAAAAGCTCTCTGACTCCTTCCAAAGTTGGGAGCTGCCAAGAGCATGGTCAGGAGACATCTCACAGAGATGCTGTCACAGAACTTGATGTTTCCTATATGAGGCAAGCAGCCTGACATCAAGGAAGAGCTTATTCCCCATCAAGTACATGTGACACTTGAGACAAAATGATGATGAGGGGTGATGTTGAGCAAAGAGACTCCTTAAGTGGCCCACCTGACAAAATCATGTTTTGTTCCTCATGGACCGGACAATGAAATAGGCTTTTTCAGAAGGATTTTGTCCTTCTATCTTCCCAAGTCTATGCCCTAGGGATTGCTACTTGCCTTTTACAAATGACAGAGCAGGGTTTCAAACTCAGATCTTCCAACTTCCAGAAAAAGCAGCTGGCTTCCTTCCCTGGTGTTTGTGCCACCAAAGCCACTGTCCTTGGTTTTGGAGGATGGGTGGGAAGGGTGGGCGGAACAGGCACAACAAAAGCTATTTGTGGGGCTCTGACAAAAGATTATGCATGGATGGGGCTCAATGCTTTTGATGCTTTTCAAGATGGCCAGACGGAGGTTTGAAATGTATCCATGGAAACAGCCATGGTTAGCCGCTGCAGCCAAATCAGTTCACCCCTGAGGCAGTTGAGATGAGAACCCTGGAAACTTCCTTGACAAGAGACTGGTGGCAGCTCCCACCTTATTGCTAGTCTCAGCTTTCCCTGTCCCCACAGCGGAGCCACTTGAAGGCTCAGTCCCCTACTAAGGCATCAGCCAGAACAGACCCAAGGATTTCTAATGCTAAGCATTTCTCTCCCTCCAAGACCTCCAATTCTAGGGAGCCCAAAAAAACCCTTAGGGTGGTCCCAGGATAACCTTTCTCTAGTCTGCTTGCTCTGGCAGGATCAGGCCCTTAATCATGGCCTCTTTTCTGGAGCAAGGCTCCCCCTAGCCCTCCAAACTCTAGTCTCCTTGTACCTCACCCATATGCTTCCTCCTACATTCTAAGCCAGCTGTCCCTAGTCCCTGGAAACATCATTTCCAAGAACATCTCAAGGTAACACTGGGCCCAAATCTCCATGGAGCCTACAGCCCATGCACGTGGCCCCTCACAGTCTGGCCTCTACTGATCTTTCTGGCTCATCCCCCACTCAGGGCAGGAGTATCATGCCTCCACGGGGGAGAACACTGGATAGCTCTCAGCTGAGCCTTTCTGCAGGGAATTGCTGACCTAGGCAGAAAGGGCACCTTTCTGGAGACATGTTGACTGATAAGTGCAGAGCTGAGCCACATCTATCCATGCAGACCAACTCTGACAGCCATACCCATCTCAGCTACCCCTGGGAGTGAGGCTTCCAGCGGACTATCAGAGTCCAGTCTCCTCCCTCGTCCAGTCTTACCGCCTTCCTTGTTGTGCAGATTTTCAGTGTGGGGGGAATCTGCAGTGGACTTTCCCAGAAGTCTCAGACTCACAGACTGGGTCCCGGAGAACTCAGTGCAACAAAGATAACATCTTCATTAAGTTGGAGGGCACCAGAGCCCAAGCTCCTCCTAGCCACATCTCCCCCCTATAACCAAAATAATCACCTATACCCCCAGGCTCAGGAGTGCTAGTCCTGAATTGGAATGTAATACTAATTGTGCCACAGACATGCTGGCACATTTACTTAACCTGTCTGAACCAGTTTCTTAGCTATAAATTGATCACTGAGTACTGGAATGCTCATCCTGGCAGCCCACAGCAACTTAAATTATATCACGCATTTACCTTTTACTAAAAGCTTGCACTCCAGCCTTTTTACCTTTTACTAAAAGCTTGCACACTGCCTCTCAGAAGCCGTCAGCAGCACTAAAGCCAGAACAGATAAACTTCCGTTTGCATTCCTGCAGTGCCTGCCCATACCTCACCATAGCTCTTACGAGCTCCATTTTAACAACCTGATTTTTGCCAAGGAGCTTCAGAGTGGCTATGCACTTGGCGTCCCTCCGCGCCAAGCTCGGGGCCTGGCACATGCTGGTACTTCAAAAGTATCTGGAGGGTCTGGAGAGAAGGCTAGGCAGACAAAGCCCTTGCCTCACAAGCACGAGGACTAGAATCCAGACCCTCAGAACCCAGGTACCTGCCTGGTGGGTATAGAGGCGGGTCTTCTAGCAATCAGAAGACAGAAACAATGGATCAAGAGAGCAAGCTGGCTAACTAGACTAGTCATAGCGATGAGCTCTGGGTTCAATTGAGA
Organism: Montemys delectorum; assembly: GCA_019843815.1. Lineage (NCBI taxonomy): Eukaryota > Metazoa > Chordata > Mammalia > Rodentia > Muridae > Montemys > Montemys delectorum. The sequence goes on along the minus strand of JADRCD010209324.1, from coordinate 21,792 downwards.
GACCTCAGTAAACATGGTGGAGAGTAATTGAGGAAAAGTCTTGATGTCAGCCTTGGGTCTCCACACACACATGAGCATATGTACCCACATATGCAAACATGCATACACACCACACAGAGAGACACTTGTGAAAATATATATACATGGTAATGCGCTTATTAAGTAATGAAGTTAGAGAACCCTGGAATAGACAGCCCTTTACAAACGTTTCCACAGGTCAAGATTCCATTTGACTTCCATGGCAACCTTGTACCCTTCCTGCAGATGAAGATACAAAGAGCGCATTTGGATGGAGCCAGATATGCACACGGTTCCTTCTCTTCCCTTCCCTTCCCTTCCCCCACCTCCCAGCAAACCCTTGAGAAGTGTTTGTCCCCACTTGAGAGACAAAGTTTGTCCTCACTACCACCTGGTCCCCCCCTGTTTCTGTGACTGCCTCATTTGCAGATCACACCCTAGGAATGAATGAGTGACGACAGGAAAAACATGGGAGAGCTGGAATTTGGAAGGCGCTTCAACCTCAAGTCTGAAGACTTCATGAGTCAAAATCCCAGCCAGCAGGGTCCTGTGACATTCAACAAAGCTGGAAGAGGCAGAGAGCATAATGAAAAAGCCAGAGGCACAAAATCCTGGAGCTCTGGGTTGAGCATTAACAGGCAGCCTCCACAGCACTGGGGGAGGGGAGCGGTCAGCTCCTTTCCCCCCAGTTTATAAACCCACACCTCCCATCATGGCTGCCACCCAGCTCCCTCCTGGGTTTTAACTAGATGTGTTTTGTCATCTGGTGTCTTCAGCTCTGAACTTATCTCCGTTTGCTGTGTTGAACACTGGCTGTCTCCACTCCCTGAATACCCTATCAGTCAGGAGATAAAACGGGGGAGGTGAGGGGGGCCAGCACACAAAAGCCCTTTTCCAGCTTCAAAATACAAAAATCTTCTCTCTTCTGCTCCATGGGGGTGGGGGGACAATTCTACACCCAAATGCGGTACCAAGCAGATTTAACCTCTCTAAGGTCTTTTTTTTTTTTTAAGTGCTAATCGAATGCATGATTTTTTCCCCCCTAAAGAAACTGTGATAATACAATTAGTGATACACAGAGACCTAAAGCTGGGAAAGGCTGGTCCTCCCCACCCCCAGCCTCAGCAGCCATAGGAGTGAGGCTTTGAAATGAAGAAATCTATTGTCCCTGGGAAGCTAAATCACAAATCCCAGCAGAGTGGGGATGCTGGGAACCTCCCTTGGTGGAGGCAGCCAAGGGCTGTGCGGTACAAGCTTTAGAGGCAGCCTTGCCCAGGCCTATTTGTGACTTGTTTAAGCCTCCACCAGCCATAAATATTGATCCCCATGTAGGATGTAGGGACTTAGCCGTGCAAACGATGACATGAGGGACTAAACAGCTGGAAAAGTCTCTCCTTTCAAACCCCGGAGTGGGGAAGGAACATCCGGAGTGTGGCTGACTCTCCTCCGAAGATGTGGATGGAGCTCCAGACATTCCAATAAATAGACACAGCCCTACATGTCATTTCAGTTCAGATGCTCCAGTAGTCACAAAGAAAAGGAGGTGAGGTGAGATTCACATTAATGCCATGTTTTCTTTACCCTGACTACTCAAACCGTTATTACCTACATATGTAATAGGTATAAAGCATTACTAGTAAAACGTTTAACATTCATCACTGTATGCATACGTGTGTGTGTGTGTGTGTGTGTATGTGTGTGTGTGTGTGTGTACATGCACGCATGTGGAAACCAGAGGTCAACCTCCAGTGTCAGTCCATCTTCCTTTTTGAGACAGAATCTCTCACTGGCCTGAAGCTTGCTGATACTAGGCCAGGCTAGTTGGCCAGTGAACCCCAGAGATCCACCTGTCTCTGCCTCCCCAACAATGGGATTACAAGCGCCCACCACAACACTTACCATTGCTTGACAATGTCCTGCTTCCCGACCTCATGACCCTCTTCCTCCCCCTGCTAAAAGTTATCTTCAAGAAGCAGGGAATCCATATTGGTCAGTACAGACCTAGACCCTAAGCTGGCACTGGGAGCATAGTCAGTACTCAACTGCATCTGCTGAATGAATGGATGGGAGGAAGAATCCACTGAGTGTTTTATTTAATCCTTCCAAAGGGAACCCTGGTCCTGTTCTCTGGGGACTGAGGGGGATTCTGGGATAGGAGACTCTGGGTGCTGGAACTGGGTAAGTCCCAGGTAGACCAGTACAAGCTGGTTATCTATCCTCAAAGCATCTGCATTAGGTACCATCAGACATGTTTTACTAGATAAAATCTCAGACCCCAAGACCCGGGTGACAGAAGACTCTGACAGAGCCGACTCTGACAGAGCCAACTCTGAGTTCCCTACTGATAATCTAATCCCCTCAATTTTCATGTTTGTTACTGTTTCATATAACTTTGGCTCAAATTCTCACTTCTTCCTAAGCCCAGGGACTTCCCTTCACTCACGCAAGTGGCGCTTGCCTGGGTCCTGTTCTGTGGTGGTGGGCTCTGTTCTAGGCAGGAATTTGCAGCGCTTAGCATGCAAACCAGAGCGGCTGCTTCTGTGAGATGCGGCATTTTCAGAAGGCTTACTATCTATATTTGAGGTTTACAACAGGCTGTGACGGGATAAATCCATAGTTAAGGTTTACTATCATGAGACAAATTAACATACCTGTCACTTGAATATTTGCTTCTTCTTTTTTTTTTTCTTTTTTTTTTTTTTTGTGACAAGAGCAGCTAAAATTTATTTATTTAACCAGAATCCTTAATAGAATTCCTTTCTGGTAAGAACTTCCTTATTGGGCACACCCCTATTAATTACCATGCCCCAGTTGTATAGCAAACTTCAAGCTTGTTCTTCCTTTACATCTGTTATTTTCTGTTCTCTGCTCGATGACCACGCCCACCCCTTCCGGGTCACCAGTGTTTCGGTCTCTACTTTTGTACTGTTGGCTTTTAAAGGATTTCACAAGTGATTTAATGCTCTGTCTCTGTATTTTTCATTCTTTCATTTCATATACTTTTATATTTTTCTTTCTGTATTTATCTTAATTTCACTCAATATAATGTTCCCCAGGTCTTTCTATGTTGTGGCAAATGCAGGATCTCCATTTCTACAGCTTCCTTTGTGTGTGTTTATACACAGACAGATGCTTATGTGTAAGTCCTTTTCTGTGCCCAGGCTGACTATGGAACAGTCCCAGTGAGGCCTCAGTAGGCTCCCAAGGGATGCCAAGTTCTAGGGTGGCACTGTACAGTTGCTCCAGTCTAGGGAGAAGGAACACATTCTTATTCCTTCCATGTTTTCATTCATGTGGACATTTTCCTCCGTGGGCAGACAGCAGATACTATCATCCAACAGTATCCCAAGACTCAAGGAGAATCTTCAGCCTTAAAGGAATACTAGAGTTTAGATCTTGACCTCACTCCTAGCCTCTCTGGCTTGGTCCACAGGAGTGAGATGCCAGAGGCAATGAAGTCTGTAAGCGATCAGGCTGGGTGGAGCAGGACCAGGAGGGGCATGCCCTAGAAAGAAATTAGGGAACCATCCTCTCCTCCTGTTGCTATGGTAAAACACTCCAACAAGAATAAAGGGTTACTTTTGGCAAGTCCAGGTTACAGTCCACTATGGCGGGGAAGTCCCAGCAGCAGGATATGGAGGCAGCTAGTCAGAGAGCATCCATAGTCAAGAAGCACAGAGAGAGAGAGAGAGAGAGAGAGAGAGAGAGAGAGAGAGAGAGAGAGAGAGAGAGAGGAGTGCTTGCTGGTGCTCAGCTCACTCTCTCTTAATAGAATCTGGAATCTAAGTGCAGGGAATGGGGTTCCACTCACAGTGAGTAGGTCATCCTCCCTCTGTCATAACCTAATCAAGATGATCTCCCACAGGCTTGTCCAGAGGCCTGTCTCTAAGGCAAGCTTAGGTCTTATCAAGTCAACAGATAAGATTATCTACATGTCTATCTATCTATCTATCTATCTATCTATCTATCTATCTATCTATCT